>JBBPBS010000073.1:559775-571407 GCA_037974835.1 Cicer judaicum
CACAAACACACCTATTGGATGCACAAGATTGGTTAGAAACCCTAATTGGACAAGAATAAGCCTAGGGAGGACGAAAATGACCTAATTGTTCATCCAACGACACAAACACACCTATTGGATGCACAAGATTGGTTAGAAACCCTAATTGGACAAGAATAAGCCTAGGGAACTCGTAAATGACCTAAATGTTCATCCAATGACACAAATACACCAATTGGATGCACACGATTGGTTAGAAACCCTAATTGGACAAGAATAAGCCTAGGGAAGTCGTAAATGACCTAAATGTTCATCCAATGACACAAACACACCAATTGGATGCACAAGATTGGTTAGAAACCCTAATTGGACAAGAATGAGCCTAGGGAGGATGAAAATGACGTAATTGTTCATCCAATGACAAAAATGAAGTTATTCAATGCACAAGATTGGTTGAAAACCCTAATTGGACAGAAATAACCCTTGGGAGGACGAAAATAACCTAAATGTTCATCCAACGACACAAACAAACCTACTAGATGCACAAGATTTGTAAGAAACCCTAATTTGACTAGAATAAGCCTAGGGAGAACGAAAATGACCTAATTGTTTATCCAATGACACAAACACACCTATTGGATGCACAAGTTTGGTTGAAAATCCTAATTGGCCAAGAATAAGCCAAGGGATGATGAAAATGACTTAAATGTTGATCCAATGACACAAACACACCTAATGGATGCACAAGATAGGTTAAAAACCCTAATTGGACAAGAATAAGCCTAGGGAGACCGAAAATGACCTAATTGTTTATCCAATGACACAAACACACCTATTGGATGCACAAGATTAGTTAGAAACCCTAATTGGACAAGAATAAGCCTAGGGAGACCAAAAATGAACTAATTGTTCATCCAATGACACAAACACACCTATTGGATGCACAAGATTGGTTAGAAACCCTTATTGGACAAGAATAAGCCTAGGGCGGACGAAAATGACCTAATTGTTCATCCTATGACACAAATGAACTTAATTCGATGCACAAGATTGGTTGAAAACACTAAGTGGCAAAGAATAACCCTAGGGAAGACGAAAATGACCTAAATGTTCATTCAATGACACAAACACACCTATTGGACGCACAAGATTTGTTAGAAACCCCAATTTTACAAGAATTAGCCTACGGAGGACGAAAATGACCTAATTGTTCATCCCATGACAAAAACACACCTATTGGATGCATAAGGTTGGTTAGAAACTCTAATTGGAATAGAATAAGCCTAGGGAGGTCGAAATTGACGAAAATGTTCATCCAATGACACAAACACACCTATTGGATGCTCAAGATTGGTTAAAAACCCAAATTGGACAAGAATAAGCCTAGGGAGACCGAAAATGATCTAATTGTTCATCCAATGACACAAACACACCTATTGGATGCACAAGATGTGTTAGAAACCCTAATTAGACAAAAATAAGCCTAGGGAGGACGAAAATGACCTAAATGTTCATCCAATGACAGAAACACACCTATTGGATGCACAAGATTCGTTAAAAACCCTAATTGGACAAAAATAAGCCTAGGGAGGACGATAATGACCTAAATGTACATCCAATGACACAAACACACCTATTGGATGCACAAGATTGGTTAAAAACCCTAATTGGACAAGAATTAGCCTAGGGAGACCGAAAATGATCTAACTGTTCATCCAATGACACAAACACACCTATTGGATGCACAAGATTAGTTATAAACCCTAATTGGACAAGAATAAGCCCATGGAGGACGAAAATGACCTAATTGTTCATCCAAAGACACAAATCAACTTATTCGATGGACAAGATTGGTTGAAAACCCTAATTGGCCAAGAATACGCCTTGGGAGACCGAAAATGAGCTTATTGTTCATCCAATAACACAAACACACCTATTGGATGCACAAGATTGGTTAGAAACCCTAATTGGTCAAGAATATGCCTAGGGAGACCGAAAATGACCTAATTGTTCATCCAATGACACAAACACACCTATTTGATGCACAAGATTAGTTAAAAACCCTAATTGGACAAGAATAAGCCTAGGGAGACCGAAAATGACCTAATTGTTAATCCAATGTCACAAACACACCTATTGGATGCACAAGATTGGTTAGAAACCCTAATTGGCCAAGAATAAGCCAAGGGACGACGAAAATGACCTAAATGTTCATCCAATGACACAAACACACCTATTGGATGCACAAGATTGGTTAAAAACCCTAATTAGACAAGAATTAGCCTAGGGAGACCGAAAATGATCTAATTGTTCATCCAATGACACAAACACACCTATTGGATGCACAAGATTAGTTAAAAACCCTAATTGGATAAGAATAAGCCCATGGAGGACAAAAATGACCTAATTGTTCATCCAAAGACACAAATGAACTTATTCGATGCACAAGATTGGTTGAAAACCCTAATTGGCCAAGAATAAGCCTAGGGAGACCAAAAATGACCTTATTGTTCATCCAATGACACAAACACAACTATTGGATGCACAAGATTGGTTAGAAACCCTAATTGGACAAGAATAAGCCTAGGGAGGACGAAAATGACCTAATTGTTCATCCTATGACACAAATGAACTTATTCAATGCACAAGATCGGTTGAAAACCCTAATTGGAAAAGAATAACCCTAGGGAAGACGAAAATGACCTAAATGTTCATCCAATGACACAAAGACACCTATTGGACGCACAAGACTCGTTAGAAACCCTAATTTTACAAGAATAAGCCTAGGGAGGACGAAAATGACCTAATTGTTCATCCAATGACACAAACACACCTATTGGATCCACAAGATTGGTTAGAAACCCTAATTGGTCAAGAATATGCCTAGGGAGACCGAAAATGACCTAATTGTTCATCCAATGACACAAACACACCTATTTGATGCACAAGATTAGTTAAAAACCCTAATTGGACAAGAATAAGCCTAGGGAGACCGAAAATGACCTAATTGTTAATCCAATGTCACAAACACACCTATTGGATGCACAAGATTGGTTAGAAACCCTAATTGGCCAAGAATAAGCCAAGGGACGACGAAAATGACCTAAATGTTCATCCAATGACACAAACACACCTATTGGATGCACAAGATTGGTTAAAAACCCTAATTAGACAAGAATTAGCCTAGGGAGACCGAAAATGATCTAATTGTTCATCCAATGACACAAACACACCTATTGGATGCACAAGATTAGTTAAAAACCCTAATTGGATAAGAATAAGCCCATGGAGGACAAAAATGACCTAATTGTTCATCCAAAGACACAAATGAACTTATTCGATGCACAAGATTGGTTGAAAACCCTAATTGGCCAAGAATAAGCCTAGGGAGACCGAAAATGACCTTATTGTTCATCCAATGACACAAACACACCTATTGGATGCACAAGATTGGTTAGAAACCCTAATTGGTCAAGAATATGCCTAGGGAGACCGAAAATGACCTAATTGTTCATCCAATGACACAAACACACCTATTTGATGCACAAGATTAGTTAAAAACCCTAATTGGACAAGAATAAGCCTAGGGAGACCGAAAATGACCTAATTGTTAATCCAATGACACAAACACACCTATTGGATGCACAAGATTGGTTAGAAACCCTAATTGGACAAGAATAAGCCTAGGGAGGACGAAAATGACCTAATTGTTCATCCAATGACACAAACACACCTATTGGATGCACAAGATTGGTAAGAAACCATAATTGGACAAGAATAGGCCTAGGGAGGTCGAAAATGACCTAAATGTTCATCCAATGACATAAACACAAGTATTGGATGCACAAGATTGGTTAGAAACCCTAATTGGACAAGAATAAGCCTAGGGAGGTATAAAATGACCTAAATGTTCATCCAATTATACAAACACAAGTATTGGATGCACAAGATTGGTTAGAAACCCTAATTGGACAAGAATAAGCCTAGGGAAGTCGAAAATGACCTAAATGTTCATCCAATGATACAAACACAAGTATTGGATGCACAAGATTGGTTAGAAACCCTAAATGGACAAGAATAAGCCTAGGGAGGTCTAAAATGACCTAAATGTTCATCCAATGACACAAACACACCTATTGGATGCACAAGATTGGTTAGAAACCCTAATTGGACAAGAATAAGCCTAGGGAGGACGAAAATGACCTAATTGTTCATCCAATGATACAAACACAAGTATTGGATGCACAAGATTGGTTAGAAACCATAATTGGACAAGAATAGGCCTAGGGAGGTCTAAAATGACCTAAATGTTCATCCAATTACACAAACACAAGTATTGGATGCACAAGATTGGTTAGAAACCCTAATTGGACAAGAATAAGCCTAAGGAGGTCTAAAATGACCTAAATGTTCATCCAATTACACAAACACACCTATTGGATGCACAAGATTGGTTAGAAACCCTAATTGGACAAGAATAAGCCTAGGGAGGACGAAAATGACCTAATTGTTCATCCAATGACACAAACACACCTATTGGATGCACAAGATTGGTTAGAAACCCTAATTGGACAAGAATAATCCCAGGGAGGACGAAAATGACCTAATTGTTCATCCAATGACACAAACACACCTATTGGATGCACAAGATTGGTTAGAAACCCTAATTGGACAAGAATAAGCCTAGGGAGGACGAAAATGACCTAATTGTTAATCCAATGACAAAAACACACCTATTGGATGCACAAGATTGGTTAGAAACCCTAATTGGACAAGAATAAGCCTAGGGAGGACGAAAATGACCTAATTGTTCATCCAATGACACAAACACACCTATTGGATGCACAAGATTGGTTAGAAACACTAATTGGACAAGAATAAGCCCAGGGAGGACGAAAATGACCTAATTGTTCATCCAATGACACAAACACACCTATTGGATGCACAAGATTGGTTAGAAACCCTAATTGGACAAGAATAAGCCTAGGGAGGACGAAAATGACCTAATTGTTCATCCAATGACACAAACACACCTATTGGATGCACAAGATTGGTTAGAAACACTAATTGGACAAGAATAATCCCAGAGAGGACGAAAATGACCTAATTGATCATTCAATGACCCAAACGCACGTATTGGATGCACAAGATTGGTTAGAAACCCTAATTGGACAAGAATAAGCCCAGGGAGGTCGATAATGACCTAAATGTTCATCCAATGACACAAACACACCTATTGGATGCAAAGGATTGGTTAGAAACCCTAATTGGACAAGAATAAGCCTAGGGAGGACGAAAATGACCTAATTGTTAATCCAATGACACAAACACACCTATTGGATGCACAAGATTGGTTAGAAACCCTAATTGGACAAGAATAAGCCCAGGGAGGACGAAAATGACCTAAATGTTCATCCAATGACACAAACACACCTATTGGATGCACAAGATTGGTTAGAAACCCTAATTGGACAAGAATAAGCCTAGGGAGGACGAAAATGACCTAATTGTTCATCCAAAGACACAAATGAACTTATTCGATGCACAAGATTGGTTGAAAACCCTAATTGGACAAGAATAAGCCTAGGGAGGACGAAAATGACCTAAATGTTCATCCAATGACACAAACACACCTATTGGATGCACAAGATTCGTTAAAAATCCTAATTTGACAAGAATAAGCCTAGGGAGACCGAAAATGACCAAATTGTTCATTCAATGACACAAACACACCTATTGGATGCACAAGATTGGTTAAAAACCCTAATTGGACAAGAATAATCCTAGGGAGACCGAAAATGATATAATTGTTCATCGAATGACACAAACACACCTATTGGATGCACATCATTAGTTAGAAACCATAATTGGACAAAAGTAAGCCCACGGAGGACCAAAATGACCAAATTGTTCATCCGAAGACACAAATGAACTTATTCGATGCACAAGATTGGTTGAAAACCCCAATTGGAAAAGACTAACTCTAGTGAGGACGAAAATGACCTAAATGTTCATCCAATAACACAAAAACACCTATTGGATGCCCAAGATTGGTTAGAAACCCTAATTTTACAAGAATAAGCATAGGGAGGACGAAAATGACCTAAGTGGTCATCCAATGACACAAACACACCTATTGGATGCACATGATTCCTTAAAAACTCTAATTGGACAAGAATAAGCATAGGGAGGTCGAAATTGACGAAAATGTTCATCCAATGACACAAACACACCTATTGGATGCACAAGATTAATTAGAAACCCTAATTGGACAAGAATAAGCCTTGGGAGACCGAAAATGACCTAATTGTTCATCCAATGACACAAACACACCTATTGGATGCACAAGATTGGTTAGAAACCCTAATTGGACAAGAATAAGCCTAGGGAGGACGAAAATGACCTAATTGTTCATCCAATGACACAAACACACCTATTGGATGCACAAGATTGGTTAGAAACCCTAATTGGACAAGAAATAGCCTAGAGAAGTCGTAAATGACCAAAATGTTCATCTAATGACAACAAAACACCAATTGGATGCACAAGATTGGTTAGAAATCCTAATTGGACAAGAATAAGCCAAGGGAGGACGAAAATGACCTAATTGTTCATCCAATGACACAAACACACCTATGGGATGCACAAGATTGGTTAAAAACCCTAATTGGACAAGAATAAGTCTAGGGAGACCGAAAATGACCTAAATGTTAATCCAATGACCCAAACACACCTATTGGATGCACAAGTTCGTTAAAAACCCTAATTTGACAAGAATAAGCCTAGGGAGACCGAAAATGACCTAATTGTTCATCCAATGACACAAACACACCTATTGGATGCACAAGATTGGTTAGAAACCCTAATTGGACAAGAATAAGCCTAGGGAGGACGAAAATGACCTAATTGTTCATCCTATGACACAAATGAACTTATTCAATGCACAAGATCGGTTGAAAACCCTAATTGGAAAAGAATAACCCTAGGGAAGACGAAAATGACCTAAATGTTCATCCAATGACACAAAGACACCTATTGGACGCACAAGACTCGTTAGAAACCCTAATTTTACAAGAATAAGCCTAGGGAGGACGAAAATGACCTAATTGTTCATCCAATGACACAAACACACCTATTGGATGCACAAGATTGGTTAGAAACCCTAATTGGTCAAGAATATGCCTAGGGAGACCGAAAATGACCTAATTGTTCATCCAATGACACAAACACACCTATTTGATGCACAAGATTAGTAAAAAACCCTAATTGGACAAGAATAAGCCTAGGGAGACCGAAAATGACCTAATTGTTAATCCAATGTCACAAACACACCTATTGGATGCACAAGATTGGTTAGAAACCCTAATTGGACAAGAATAAGCCTAGGGAGGACGAAAATGACCTAATTGTTCATCCAATGACACAAACACACCTATTGGATGCACAAGATTGGTTAGAAACCCTAATTGGCCAAGAATAAGCCAAGGGACGACGAAAATGACCTAAATGTTCATCCAATGACACAAACACACCTATTGGATGCACAAGATTGGTTAAAAACCCTAATTAGACAAGAATAAGCCTAGGGAGACCGAAAATGATCTAATTGTTCATCCAATGACACAAACACACCTATTGGATGCACAAGATTAGTTAGAAACCCTAATTGGAAAAGAATAAGCCCATGGAGGACGAAAATGACCTAATTGTTCATCCAAAGACACAAATGAACTTATTCGATGCACAAGATTGGTTGAAAACCCTAATTGGCCAAGAATAAGCCTAGGGAGACCGAAAATGACCTTATTGTTCATCCAATGACACAAACACACCTATTGGATGCACAAGATTGGTTAGAAACCCTAATTGGCCAAGAATAAGCCAAGGGACGACGAAAATGACCTAAATGTTCATCCAATGACACAAACACACCTATTGGATGCACAAGATTGGTTAAAAACCCTAATTAGACAAGAATTAGCCTAGGGAGACCGAAAATGATCTAATTGTTCATCCAATGACACAAACACACCTATTGGATGCACAAGATTAGTTAAAAACCCTAATTGGATAAGAATAAGCCCATGGAGGACAAAAATGACCTAATTGTTCATCCAAAGACCCAAATGAACTTATTCGATGCACAAGATTGGTTGAAAACCCTAATTGGCCAAGAATAAGCCTAGGGAGACCGAAAATGACCTTATTGTTCATCCAATGACACAAACACAACTATTGGATGCACAAGATTGGTTAGAAACCCTAATTGGACAAGAATAAGCCTAGGGAGGACGAAAATGACCTAATTGTTCATCCTATGACACAAATGAACTTATTCAATGCACAAGATCGGTTGAAAACCCTAATTGGAAAAGAATAACCCTAAGGAAGACGAAAATGACCTAAATGTTCATCCAATGACACAAAGACACCTATTGGACGCACAAGACTCGTTAGAAACCCTAATTTTACAAGAATAAGCCTAGGGAGGACGAAAATGACCTAATTGTTCATCCAATGACACAAACACACCTATTGGATGCACAAGATTGGTTAGAAACCCTAATTGGTCAAGAATATGCCTAGGGAGACCGAAAATGACCTAATTGTTCATCCAATGACACAAACACACCTATTTGATGCACAAGATTAGTTAAAAACCCTAATTGGACAAGAATAAGCCTAGGGAGACCGAAAATGACCTAATTGTTAATCCAATGTCACAAACACACCTATTGGATGCACAAGATTGGTTAGAAACCCTAATTGGACAAGAATAAGCCTAGGGAGGACGAAAATGACCTAATTGTTCATCCAATGACACAAACACACCTATTGGATGCATAAGATTGGTTAGAAACCCTAATTGGACAAGAATAAGCCTAGGGAGGACGAAAATGACCTAATTGTTCATCCAATGACACAAACACACCTATTGGATGCACAAGATTGGTTAGAAACCCTAATTGGACAAGAATAAGCCTAGGGAAGACGTAAATGACCAAAATGTTCATCCAATGACAACAAAACACCAATTGGATGCACAAGATTGGTTAGAAACCCTAATTTTACAAGAATAAGCCTTGGGAGGACGAAAATGACCTAATTATTCATCCAATGACACAAATGAACTTATTCGATGCACAAGATTGGTTGAAAACCCTAATTGGAAAAGAATAACTCTAGTGAGGACGAAAATGACCAAAATGTTCATCCAATAACACAAAAACACCTATTAGATGCACAAGATTGGTTAGAAACCCTAATTGGACAAGAATAAGCCTAGGGAGGACGAAAATGACCTAATTGTTCATCCAATGACACAAACACACCTATTGGATGCACAAGATTGGTTAGAAACCCTAATTGGCCAAGAATAAGCCAAGGGACGACGAAAATGACCTAAATGTTCATCCAATGACACAAACACACCTATTGGATGCACAAGATTGGTTAAAAACCCTAATTAGACAAGAATTAGCCTAGGGAGACCGAAAATGATCTAATTGTTCATCCAATGACACAAACACACCTATTGGATGCACAAGATTAGTTAAAAACCCTAATTGGATAAGAATAAGCCCATGGAGGACAAAAATGACCTAATTGTTCATCCAAAGACCCAAATGAACTTATTCGATGCACAAGATTGGTTGAAAACCCTAATTGGCCAAGAATAAGCCTAGGGAGACCGAAAATGACCTTATTGTTCATCCAATGACACAAACACAACTATTGGATGCACAAGATTGGTTAGAAACCCTAATTGGACAAGAATAAGCCTAGGGAGGACGAAAATGACCTAATTGTTCATCCTATGACACAAATGAACTTATTCAATGCACAAGATCGGTTGAAAACCCTAATTGGAAAAGAATAACCCTAGGGAAGACGAAAATGACCTAAATGTTCATCCAATGACACAAAGACACCTATTGGACGCACAAGACTCGTTAGAAACCCTAATTTTACAAGAATAAGCCTAGGGAGGACGAAAATGACCTAATTGTTCATCCAATGACACAAACACACCTATTGGATGCACAAGATTGGTTAGAAACCCTAATTGGTCAAGAATATGCCTAGGGAGACCGAAAATGACCTAATTGTTCATCCAATGACACAAACACACCTATTTGATGCACAAGATTAGTAAAAAACCCTAATTGGACAAGAATAAGCCTAGGGAGACCGAAAATGACCTAATTGTTAATCCAATGTCACAAACACACCTATTGGATGCACAAGATTGGTTAGAAACCCTAATTGGACAAGAATAAGCCTAGGGAGGACGAAAATGACCTAATTGTTCATCCAATGACACAAACACACCTATTGGATGCACAAGATTGGTTAGAAACCCTAATTGGCCAAGAATAAGCCAAGGGACGACGAAAATGACCTAAATGTTCATCCAATGACACAAACACACCTATTGGATGCACAAGATTGGTTAAAAACCCTAATTAGACAAGAATTAGCCTAGGGAGACCGAAAATAATCTAATTGTTCATCCAATGACACAAACACACCTATTGGATGCACAAGATTAGTTAGAAACCCTAATTGGAAACGAAGAAGCCCATGGAGGACGAAAATGACCTAATAGTTCATCCAAAGACACAAATGAACTTATTCGATGCACAAGATTGGTTGAAAACCCTAATTGGCCAAGAATAAGCCTAGGGAGACCCAAAATGACCTCATTGTTCATCCAATGACACAAACACACCTATTGGATGCACAAGATTGGTTAGAAACCCTAATTGGCTAAGAATAAGCCAAGGGACGACGAAAATGACCTAAATGTTCATCCAATGACACAAACACGCCTATTGGATGCACAAGATTGGTTAAAAACCCTAATTAGACAAGAATTAGCCTAGGGAGAACGAAAATGATCTAATTGTTCATCCAATGACACAAACACACCTATTGGATGCACAAGATTAGTTAGAAACCCTAATTGGAAAAGAATAAGCCCATGGAGGACGAAAATGACCTAATTGTTCATCCAAAGACACAAATGAACTTATTCGATGCACAAGATTGGTTGAAAACCCTAATTGGCCAAGAATAAGACTAGGGAGACCGAAAATGACCTTATTGTTCATCCAATGACACAAACACACCTATTGGATGCACAAGATTGGTTAGAAACCCTAATTGGACAAGAATAAGCCTAGGGAGGACGAAAATGACCTAATTGTTCATCCTATGACACAAATGAACTTATTCAATGCATAAGATCGGTTGAAAACCCTAATTGGAAAAGAATAACCCTAGGGAAGACGAAAATGGCCTAAATGTTCATCCAATGACACAAAGACACCTATTGGACGCACAAGACTCGTTAGAAACCCTAATTTTACAAGAATAAGCCTAGGGAGGACGAAAATGACCTAATTGTTCATCCAATGACAAAAACACACCTATTGGATCCACAAGAATGGTTAGAAACCCTAATTGGCCAAGAATAAGCCAAGGGATGACCAAAATGACCTAAATGTTCATCCAATTACACAAACACAAGATTGGTTAAAAACCCTAATTGGACAAGAATAAGCCTAGGGAGACCGAAAATGATCTAATTGTTCATCCAATGACTCAAACACACCTATTGGATGCACAAGATTTGTTAGAAACCCTAATT
>JBBPBS010000073.1:574703-602194 GCA_037974835.1 Cicer judaicum
CCTAATTGTTCATCCAATGACACAAACACACCTATTTGATGCACAAGATTAGTTAAAAACCATAATTGGACAAGAATAAGCCTAGGGAGACCGAAAATGACCTAATTGTTAATCCAATGTCACAAACCCACCTATTGGATGCACAAGATTGGTTAGAAACCCTAATTGGCCAAGAATAAGCCAAGGGACGACGAAAATGACCTAAATGTTCATCCAATGACACAAACACACCTATTGGATGCACAAGATTGGTTAAAAACCCTAATTAGACAAGAATTAGCCTAGGGAGACCGAAAATGATCTAATTGTTCATCCAATGACACAAACACACCTATTGGATGCACAAGATTAGTTAAAAACCTTAATTGGATAAGAATAAGCCCATGGAGGACAAAAATGACCTAATTGTTCATCCAAAGACACAAATGAACTTATTCGATGCACAAGATTGGTTGAAAACCCTAATTGGCCAAGAATAAGCCTACGGAGACCGAAAATGACCTTATTGTTCATCCAATGACACAAACACAACTATTGGATGCACAAGATTGGTTAGAAACCCTAATTGGACAAGAATAAGCCTAGGGAGGACGAAAATGACCTAATTGTTCATCCTATGACACAAACACACCTATTGGATGCACAAGATTCGTTAAAAACCCTAATTGGATAAGAATAAGCCTAGGGAGATCGAAAATGACCTAATTGTTCATCCAATGACACAAACACACCTATTCGATGTACAAGATTGGATAGAAACCCTAATTGGACAAGAATAAGCCTAGGGAGGACGAAATGACCTAATTGTTTTATCCATAGACACAAATGAACTTATTCGATCCACAAGATTGGTTGAAAACCCTAATTGGACAAGAATAAGCCTAGGGAGGACGAAAATCACCTAAATGTTCATCCAATGACACAAACACACCTATTGGATGCACAAGATTCGTTAAAAATCCTAATTGGACAAGAATAAGCCTAGGGAGGACGAAAATGACCTAATTGTTCATCCAATGACACAAATGAACTTATTCAATGCACAAGATTGGTTGAAAACCCTAATTGGAAAAGAATTACCCTAGGGAAGACGAAAATGACCTAAATGTTCATCCAATGACACAAACACACCAATTGGATGCACAAGATTGGTTAGAAACCCTAATTTTACAAGAATAATAAGCCTAGGGAGGACGAAAATGACCTAATTGTTCATCCAATGACAAAAACACACCTATTGGATGCACAAGGTTGGTTAGAAACTCTAATTGGACAAGAATAAGCCTAGGGAGGTCGAAATTGACGAAAATTTTCATTCAATGACACAAACATACCAATTGGATGCACAAGAATGGTTAGAAACCCTAATTGCCCAAGAATAAGCCAACGGATGACCAAAATGACCTAAATGTTCATCCAATGACACAAACACACCTATTGGATGCACAAGATTCGTTAAAAACCCTAATTGGATAAGAATAAGCCTTGGGAGACCGAAAATGACCTAATTGTTCATCCAATGACACAAACACACCTATTGGATGCACAAGATTAGTTACAAACCCTAATTGGACAAGAATAAGCCTAGGGAAGTCGTAAATGACCTAAATGTTAATCCAATGACACAAGCACACCAATTGGATGCACAAGATTGGTTAGAAACCCTAATTGGACAAGAATGAGCCTAGGGAGGACGAAAATGACGTAATTGTTCTTCCAATGACACAAATGAAGTTATTCAATGCACAAGATTGGTTGAAAACCCTAATTGGACAGAAATACCCCTTGGGAGGACGAAAATGACCTAAATGTTCATCCAATGACACAAACACACCTACTGGATGCACAAGATTGGTTAGAAACCCTAATTTGACCAGAATAAGCCTAGGGAGGACGAAAATCACTTAATTGTTTATCCAATGAGACATACACACCTATTGGATGCACAAGATTGGTTACAAACCCTAATTGGACAAGAATAAGCCTAGGGAGGTCGAAAATGACGAAAATGTTCATCCAATGACTCAAACAGACCTATTGGATGCACAAGATTGATTAGAAACCCTTATTGGCCAAGAATAATGATGAAAATGACCTAAATGTTCATCCAATGACACACACACACCTAATGGATGCACAAGATAGGTTAAAATCCCTAATTGGACAAGAATAAGCCTAGGGAGACCGAAAATGACCTAATTGTTCATCCAATGACACAAACACACCTATTGGATGCACAAGATTAGTTAGGAACCCTAATTGGACAAGAATAAGCCTAGGGAGACCAAAACTGACCTAATTGTTCATCCAATGACACAAACACACCTATTGGATGCACAAGATTAGTTAGAAACCCTAATTGGACAAGAATAAGCCTAGGGAGGACGAAAATGAACAAATTGTTCATCCAAAGACACAAATGAACTTATTCGATGCACAAGATTGGTTGAAAACCCTAATTGGACAAGAATAAGCCTAGGGAGGACGAAAATGACCTAAATGTTCATCCAATGACACAAACACACCTATTGGATGCACAAGATTCGTTAAAAACCCTAATTGGATAAGAATAAGCCTAGGGAGATCGAAAATGACCTAATTGTTCATCCAATGACACAAACACACCTATTCGATGTACAAGATTGGATAGAAACCCTAATTGGATAAGAATAAGCCTAGGGAGGACGAAAATGACCTAATTGTTTTATCCATAGACACAAATGAACTTATTCGATCCACAAAATTGGTTGAAAACCCTAATTTGACAAGAATAAGCCTAGGGAGGACGAAAATCACCTAAATGTTCATCCAATGACACAAACACACCTATTGGATGCACAAGATTCGTTAAAAATCCTAATTGGACAAGAATAAGCCTAGGGAGGACGAAAATGACCTAATTGTTCATCCAATGACACAAATGAACTTATTCAATGCACAAGATTGGTTGAAAACCCTAATTGGAAAAGAATTACCCCAGGGAAGACGAAAATGACCTAAATGTCAATCCAATGACACAAACACACCCATTGGATGCACAAGATTGGTTAGAAACCCTAATAATACAAGAATAAGCCT
The DNA here is from genome assembly GCA_037974835.1 of Cicer judaicum. Lineage (NCBI taxonomy): Eukaryota > Viridiplantae > Streptophyta > Magnoliopsida > Fabales > Fabaceae > Cicer > Cicer judaicum. The sequence goes on from JBBPBS010000073.1 coordinate 577,782, forward strand.
AGGGAGGACGAAAATGACCTAATTGTTCATCCAATGACAAAAACACACCTATTGGATGCACAAGGTTGGTTAGAAACTCTAATTGGACAAGAATAAGCCTAGGGAGGTCGAAATTGACGAAAATTTTCATTCAATGACACAAACATACCAATTGGATGCACAAGAATGGTTAGAAACCCTAATTGCCCAAGAATAAGCCAAGGGATGACCAAAATGACCTAAATGTTCATCCAATGACACAAACACACCTATTGGATGCACAAGATTCGTTAAAAACCCTAATTGGATAAGAATAAGCCTTGGGAGACCGAAAATGACCTAATTGTTCATCCAATGACACAAAGACACCTATTGGATGCACAAGATTAGTTAGAAACCCTAATTGGACAAGAATAACCCTAGGGATGCACAAGATTCGTTAAAAACCCTAATTGGATAAGAATAAGCCTAGGGAGAACGAAAATGACCTAATTGTTCATCCAATGACACAATTGAACTTATTCAATGCACAAGATTGGTTGAAAACCCTAATTGGACAAGAATAACCCGAGGGATGACGAAAATGACCTAAATGTTCATCCAATGACACAAACACACCTATTGGATGCACAAGGTTGGTTAGAAACCCTAATTGGACAAGAATAAGCCTAGGGAGGTCGAAATTGACGAAAATGTTCATCCAATGACACAAACACACCTATTGGATGCACAAGAATGGTTAGAAACCCTAATTGCCCAAGAATAAGCCAAGGGATGACCAAAATGACCTAAATGTTCATCCAATGACACAAACACACCTATTGGATGCAGAAGATTGGTTAAAAACCCTAATTGGACAACAATAATCCTAGGGAGACCGAAAATGATCTAATTGTTCATCCAACGACACAAACACACCTATAGGATGCACAAGATAAGTTAGGAGCCCTCATTGGACAAGAATAAGCCCAGGGAGGACGAAAATGACCTAATTCTTCATCCAAAGTCACAAATGAACTTATTCGATGCACAAGATTTGTTGAAAACCCTAATTGGACAAGAATAAGCCTAGGGAGGACGAAAATGACCTAATTGTTCATCCAATGACACAAACACACCAAATGGATGCACAAGTTAGGTTAAAAACCTTAATTGGACAAGAATAAGCCTAGGGAGGCCGAAAATGATCTAATTGTTCATCCAATGACACAAACACACCTATTGGATGCACATGATTCGTTAAAAACCCTAATTGGACAACAATAAGCCTAGGGGGACCGAAAATGACCTAATTGTTCATCCAATAACACAAACACACCTATTGGATGCTAAAGATTGGTTAGAAACCCTAATTGGACAAGAATAAGCCTAGGGAGAACGAAAATGACCTAATTGTTCATCCAATGACACAAACACACTTATTGGATGCAACACATTGGTTAGAAACCCGAATTGGATAAGAAAAAGCCTAAGGAAGTTGTAAATGACCTAAATGTTCATCGATTGACACAAACACACCTAATGGATGCACAAGTTAGGTTAAAAACCCTAATTGGACAAGAATAAGCCTAGGGAGACCGAAAATGACTTAATTGTTCATCCAATGACACAAACACAGCTATTGGATGAACAAGCCCTAATTGGACAAGAATAAGCCTAGGGAGACCCAAAATGACCTAATTGTTCATCCAATGTCACAAACACACCTATTGGATGCACAAGATTGGTTAGAAACACTAATTGGACAAGAATCAGCCGATGGAGAACGAAAATGACAAAAATGTTCATCCAATGACTCAAACACAGCTATTGGATGCACAAGCCCTAATTGGACAAGAATAAGCCTACGGAGACCCAAAATGACCTAATTGTTCATCCAATGACACAAACACACCTATTGGATGCACAAGATTAGTTAGAAACCCTAATTGGACAAGAATAAGCCCAGGGAGGACGAAAATTACCTTATTGGTTATCCAAACACACAAATGAACTTATTCGATGCACAAGATTGGTTGAAAACCCTAATTCGACAAGAATAAGCCTAGGGAGACCGAAAATGATCTAATTGTTCATCCAATGACACAAACACACCTATTGGATGCACAAGATTTGTTAGAAACCCTAATTAGACAAAAATAAGCCTAGGGAGGACGAAAATGACCTAAATGTTCATCCAATGACACAAACACACCTATTGGATGCACAAGATTCGTTAAAAACCCTAATTGGACAAAAATAAGCCTAGGGAGGACGAAAATGACCTAAATGTACATCCAATGACACAAACACACCTATTGGGTGCACAAGATTGGTTAAAAACCCTAATTGGACAAGAATTAGCCTAGGGAGACCGAAAATGACCTAATTGTTCATCCAATACCACAAACACACCTATTGGATGCACAAGATTGGTTGAAAACTCTAATAGGCCAAGAATCAGCCAAGGGATGATGAAAATGACCTAATTGTTTATCCAACGACACGAACACACCTATTGGATGCACAAGATTAGTTAGAAACCCTAATTGGACAAGAATAAGCCTAGGGAGACCGAAATTGACCTAATTGTTCATCCAATGACACAAACACACCTATTGGATGCACAAGATTGGTTAGAAACGCTAATTGGACAAGAATAAGTCGATGGAGGACGAAAATGACAAAAATGTTCATCCAATGACTCAAACACACCTATTGGATGCACAAGATTGGTTAGAAACCCTAATTGGCCAAGAATAAGCCAAGGGACGACGAAAATGACCTAAATGTTCATCCAATGACACAAACACACCTATTGGATGCACAAGATTGGTTAAAAACCCTAATTAGACAAGAATTAGCCTAGGGAGAACGAAAATGATCTAATTGTTCATCCAATGACACAAACACACCTAATGGATGCACAAGATTAGTTAGAAACCCTAATTGGAAAAGAATAAGCCCATTGAGGACGAAAATGACCTAATTGTTCATCGAAAGACACAAATGAACTTATTCGATGCACAAGATTGGTTGAAAACCCTAATTGGCCAAGAATAAGCCTAGGGAGACCGAAAATGACCTTATTGTTCATCCAATGACACAAACACACCTATTGGATGCACAAGATTGGTTAGAAACCCTAATTGGACAAGAATAAGCCTAGGGAGGACGAAAATGACCTAATTGTTCATCCTATGACACAAATGAACTTATTCAATGCAAAAGATCGGTTGAAAACCCTAATTGGAAAAGAATAACCTTAGGGAAGACGAAAATGGCCTAAATGTTCATCCAATGACACAAAGACACCTATTGGACGCACAAGACTCGTTAGAAACCCTAATTTTACAAGAATAAGCCTAGGGAGGACGAAAATGACCTAATTGTTCATCCAATGACACAAACACCTATTGGATCCACAAGAATGGTTACAAATCCTAATTGGCCAAGAATAAGCCAAGGGATGACCAAAATGACCTAAATGTTCATCCAATTACACAAACACACCTATTGGATGCACAAGATTGGTTAAAAACCCTAATTGGACAAGAATAAGCCTAGGGAGACCGAAAATGATCTAATTGTTCATCCAATGACACAAACACACCTATTGGATGCACAAGATTTGTTAGAAACCCTAATTAGACAAACATAAGCCTAGGGAGGACGAAAATGACCTAAATGTTCATCCAATGACACAAACACACCTATTGGATGCAAAAGATTCGTTAAAAACCCTAATTGGACAAAAATAAGCCTAGGGAGGACGAAAATGACCTAAATGTTCATCCAATGACACAAACACACCTATTGGATGCACAAGGTTGGTTAGAAACCTTAATTGGACAAGAATTAGCCTAGGGAGACCGAAAATGATCTAACTATTCATCCAATGACACAAACACACCTATTGGATGCACAAGATTAGTTAGAAACCCTAATTGGACAAGAATAAGCCCATGGAGGACGAAAATGACCTAATTGTTCATCCAAAGACACAAATCAACTTATTCGATGCACAAGATTGGTTGAAAACCCTAATTGGCCAAAAATAAGCCTAGGGAGACCGAAAATGACCTTATTGTTCATCCAATGACACAAACACACCTATTGGATGCACAAGATTGGTTAGAAACCCTAATTGGTCAAGAATATGCCTAGGGAGACCGAAAATGACCTAATTGTTCATCCAATGACACAAACACACCTATTTGATGCACAACATTAGTTAAAAACCCTAATTGGACAAGAATAAGCCTAGGGAGACCGAAAATGACCTAATTGTTAATCCAATATCACAAACACACCTATTGGATGCACAAGATTGGTTAGAAACCCTAATTGGACAAGAATAAGCCTAGGGAGGACGAAAATGACCTAATTGTTCATCCAACGACACAAACACACCTATTGGATGCACAAGATTGGTTAGAAACCCTAATTGGACAAGAATAAGCCTAGGGAACTCGTAAATGACCTAAATGTTCATCCAATGACTCAAATACACCAATTGGATGCACAGGATTGGTTAGAAACCCTAATTGGACAAGAATAAGCCTAGGGAAGTCGTAAATGACCTAAATGTTCATCCAATGACACAAACACACCAATTGGATGCACAAGATTGGTTAGAAACCCTAATTGGACAAGAATGAGCCTAGGGAGGATGAAAATGACGTAATTGTTCATCCAATGACAAAAATGAAGTTATTCAATGCACAAGATTGGTTGAAAACCCTAATTGGACAGAAATAACCCTTGGGAGGACGAAAATAACCTAAATGTTCATCCAACGACACAAACAAACCTACTAGATGCACAAGATTGGTAAGAAACCCTAATTTGACTAGAATAAGCCTAGGGAGAACGAAAATGACCTAATTGTTTATCCAATGACACAAACACACCTATTGGATGCACAAGTTTGGTTGAAAATCCTAATTGGCCAAGAATAAGCCAAGGGATGATGAAAATGACCTAAATGTTGATCCAATGACACAAACACACCTAATGGATGCACAAGATAGGTTAAAAACCCTAATTGGATAAGAATAAGCCTTGGGAGACCGAAAATGACCTAATTGTTTATCCAATGACACAAACACACCTATTGGATGCACAAGATTAGTTAGAAACCCTAATTGGACAAGAATAAGCCTAGGGAGACCAAAAATGAACTAATTGTTCATCCAATGACACAAACACACCTATTGGATGCACAAGATTGGTTAGAAACCCTTATTGGACAAGAATAAGCCTAGGGCGGACGAAAATGACCTAATTGTTCATCCTATGACACAAATGAACTTATTCGATGCACAAGATTGGTTGAAAACACTAAGTGGCAAAGAATAACCCTAGGGAAGACGAAAATGACCTAAATGTTCATTCAATGACACAAACACACCTATTGGACGCACAAGATTTGTTAGAAACCCCAATTTTACAAGAATTAGCCTAGGGAGGACGAAAATGACCTAATTGTTCATCCCATGACAAAAACACACCTATTGGATGCATAAGGTTGGTTAGAAACTCTAATTGGAATAGAATAAGCCTAGGGAGGTCGAAATTGACGAAAATGTTCATCCAATGACACAAACACACCTATTGGATGCACAAGATGTGTTAGAAACCCTAATTAGACAAAAATAAGCCTAGGGAGGACGAAAATGACCTAAATGTTCATCCAATGATAGAAACACACCTATTGGATGCACAAGATTCGTTAAAAACCCTAATTGGACAAAAATAAGCCTAGGGAGGACGATAATGACCTAAATGTACATCCAATGACACAAACACACCTATTGGATGCACAAGATTGGTTAAAAACCCTAATTGGACAAGAATTAGCCTAGGGAGACCGAAAATGATCTAACTGTTCATCCAATGACACAAACACACCTATTGGATGCACAAGATTAGTTATAAACCCTAATTGGACAAGAATAAGCCCATGGAGGACGAAAATGACCTAATTGTTCATCCAAAGACACAAATCAACTTATTCGATGGACAAGATTGGTTGAAAACCCTAATTGGCCAAGAATAAGCCTTGGGAGACCGAAAATGAGCTTATTGTTCATCCAATAACACAAACACACCTATTGGATCCACAAGATTGGTTAGAAACCCTAATTGGTCAAGAATATGCCTAGGGAGACCGAAAATGACCTAATTGTTCATCCAATGACACAAACACACCTATTTGATGCACAAGATTAGTTAAAAACCCTAATTGGACAAGAATAAGCCTAGGGAGACCGAAAATGACCTAATTGTTAATCCAATGTCACAAACACACCTATTGGATGCACAAGATTGGTTAGAAACCCTAATTGGCCAAGAATAAGCCAAGGGACGACGAAAATGACCTAAATGTTCATCCAATGACACAAACACACCTATTGGATGCACAAGATTGGTTAAAAACCCTAATTAGACAAGAATTAGCCTAGGGAGACCGAAAATGATCTAATTGTTCATCCAATGACACAAACACACCTATTGGATGCACAAGATTAGTTAAAAACCCTAATTGGATAAGAATAAGCCCATGGAGGACAAAAATGACCTAATTGTTCATCCAAAGACCCAAATGAACTTATTCGATGCACAAGATTGGTTGAAAACCCTAATTGGCCAAGAATAAGCCTAGGGAGACCGAAAATGACCTTATTGTTCATCCAATGACACAAACACAACTATTGGATGCACAAGATTGGTTAGAAACCCTAATTGGACAAGAATAAGCCTAGGGAGGACGAAAATGACCTAATTGTTCATCCTATGACACAAATGAACTTATTCAATGCACAAGATCGGTTGAAAACCCTAATTGGAAAAGAATAACCCTAGGGAAGACGAAAATGACCTAAATGTTCATCCAATGACACAAAGACACCTATTGGACGCACAAGACTCGTTAGAAACCCTAATTTTACAAGAATAAGCCTAGGGAGGACGAAAATGACCTAATTGTTCATCCAATGACACAAACACACCTATTGGATGCACAAGATTGGTTAGAAACCCTAATTGGTCAAGAATATGCCTAGGGAGACCGAAAATGACCTAATTGTTCATCCAATGACACAAACACACCTATTTGATGCACAAGATTAGTAAAAAACCCTAATTGGACAAGAATAAGCCTAGGGAGACCGAAAATGACCTAATTGTTAATCCAATGTCACAAACACACCTATTGGATGCACAAGATTGGTTAGAAACCCTAATTGGACAAGAATAAGCCTAGGGAGGACGAAAATGACCTAATTGTTCATCCAATGACACAAACACACCTATTGGATGCACAAGATTGGTTAGAAACCCTAATTGGCCAAGAATAAGCCAAGGGACGACGAAAATGACCTAAATGTTCATCCAATGACACAAACACACCTATTGGATGCACAAGATTGGTTAAAAACCCTAATTAGACAAGAATAAGCCTAGGGAGACCGAAAATGACCTAATTGTTCATCCAATGACACAAACACACCTATTTGATGCACAAGATTAGTTAAAAACCCTAATTGGACAAGAATAAGCCTAGGGAGACCGAAAATGACCTAATTGTTAATCCAATGTCACAAACACACCTATTGGATGCACAAGATTGGTTAGAAACCCTAATTGGACAAGAATAAGCCTAGGGAGGACGAAAATGACCTAATTGTTCATCCAATGACACAAACACACCTATTGGATGCATAAGATTGGTTAGAAACCCTAATTGGACAAGAATAAGCCTAGGGAGGACGAAAATGACCTAATTGTTCATCCAATGACACAAACACACCTATTGGATGCACAAGATTGGTTAGAAACCCTAATTGGACAAGAATAAGCCTAGGGAGGACGAAAATGACCTAATTGTTCATTCAATGACACAAACACACCTATTGGATGCACAAGATTGGTTAGAAACCCTAATTGGACAAGAATAACCCCAGGGAGGTCGAAAATGACCTAAATGTTCATCCAATGACACAAGCGCACCTATTGGATGCACAAGAATGGTTAGAACCCCTAATTGGACAAGAATAAGCCCAGGGAGGTCGAAAATGACCTAATTGTTCATCCAATGACACAAACACACCTATTGGATGCACAAGATTGGTTAGAAACCCTAATTGGACAAGAATAAGCCAAGGGAGGACGAAAATGACCTAATTGTTCATCCAATGACACAAACACACCTATTGGATGCACAAGATTGGTTAGAAACCCTAATTGGACAAGAATAAGCCTAGGGCGGACGAAAATGACCTAATTGTTAATCCAATGACACAAACACACCTATTGGATGCACAAGATTGGTTAGAAACCCTAATTGGACAAGAATAAGCCTAGGGAGGACGAAAATGACCTAATTGTTCATTCAATGACACAAACACACCTATTGGATGCACAAGATTGGTTAGAAACCCTAATTGGACAAGAATAATCCCAGGGAGGACGAAAATGACCTAATTGTTCATCCAATGACACAAACACACCTATTGGATGCACAAGATTGGTTAGAAACCCTAATTGGACAAGAATAAGCCCAGGGAGGTCGATAATGACCTAAATGTTCATCCAATGACACAAACACACCTATTGGATGCACAAGATTGGTTAGAAACCCTAATTGGACAAGAATAAGCCTAGGGAGGACGAAAATGACCTAATTGTTCATCCAATGACACAAACACACCTATTGGATGCACAAGATTAGTTAAAAACCCTAATTGGACAAGAATAAGCCTAGGGAGACCGAAAATGACCTAATTGTTTATCCAATGACACAAACACACCTATTGGATGCACAAGATTAGTTAGAAACCCTAATTGGACAAGAATAAGCCTAGGGAGACCGAAAATGACCTAATTGTTCATCCAATGACACAAACACACCTATTGGATGCACAAGATTAGTTAGAAACCCTAATTGGACAAGAAAAAGCCTAGGGAGGACGAAAATGACCTAATTATTCATCCGAAGACACAAATGAACTTATTCGATGCACAAGATTGGTTGAAAACCCTAATTGGACAAGAATAAGCCAAGGGAGTACGAAAATGACCTAAATGTTCATCCAATGACACAAACACACCTATTGGATGCACAAGATTCGTTAAAAACCCTAATTGGACAAGAATAAGCCTAGGGAGACCAAAAATGAACTAATTGTTCATCCAATGACACAAACACACCTATTGGATGCACAAGATTGGTTAGAAACCTTAATTGGACAAGAATAAGCCTAGGGCGGACGAAAATGACCTAATTGTTCATCCTATGACACAAATGAACTTATTCAATGCACAAGATTGGTTGAAAACACTAAGTGGAAAAGAATAACCCTAGGGAAGACGAAAATGACCTAAATGTTCATTCAATGACACAAACACACCTATTGGACGCACAAGATTTGTTAGAAACCCCAATTTTACAAGAATTAGCCTAGGGAGGACGAAAATGACCTAATTGTTCATCCCATGACAAAAACACACCTATTGGATGCATAAGGTTGGTTAGAAACTCTAATTGGAATAGAATAAGCCTAGGGAGGTCGAAATTGACGAAAATGTTCATCCAATGACACAAACACACCTATTGGATGCACAAGAATGGTTAGAAACCCTAATTGGCCAAGAATAAGCCAAGGGATGACCAAAATGACCTAAATGTTCATCCAATAACACAAACACACCTATTGGATGCACAAGATTGGTTAAAAACCCTAATTGGACAAGAATAAGCCTAGGGAGACCGAAAATGATCTAATTGTTCATCCAATGACACAAACACACCTATTGGATGCACAAGATTTGTTAGAAACCCTAATTAGACAAAAATAAGCCTAGGGAGGACGAAAATGACCTAAATGTTCATCCAATGACACAAACACACCTATTGGATGCACAAGATTCGTTAAAAACCCTAATTGGACAAGAATTAGCCTAGGGAGACCGAAAATGATCTAACTGTTCATCCAATGACACAAACACACCTATTGGATGCACAAGATTAGTTAGAAACCCTAATTGGACAAGAATAAGCCCATGGAGGACGAAAATGACCTAATTGTTCATCCAAAGACACAAATCAACTTATTCGATGGACAAGATTGGTTGAAAACCCTAATTGGCCAAGAATAAGCCTAGGGAGACCGAAAATGACCTTATTGTTCATCCAATGACACAAACACACCTATTGGATGCACAAGATTGGTTAGAAACCCTAATTGGACAAGAATAAGCCAAAGGACGACGAAAATGACCTAAATGTTCATCCAATGACACAAACACACCTATTGGATGCACAAGATTGGTTAAAAACCCTAATTAGACAAGAATAAGCCTAGGGAGACCGAAAATGATCTAATTGTTCATCCAATGACACAAACACACCTATTGGATGCACAAGATTAGTTAGAAACCCTAATTGGAAAAGAATAAGCCCATGGAGGACGAAAATGACCTAATTGTTCATCCAAAGACACAAATGAACTTATTCGATGCACAAGATTGGTTGAAAACCCTAATTGGCCAAGAATAAGCCTAGGGAGACCGAAAATGACCTTATTGTTCATCCAATGACACAAACACACCTATTGGATGCACAAGATTGGTTAGAAACCCTAATTGGCCAAGAATAAGCCAAGGGACGACGAAAATGACCTAAATGTTCATCCAATGACACAAACACACCTATTGGATGCACAAGATTGGTTAAAAACCCTAATTAGACAAGAATTAGCCTAGGGAGACCGAAAATGATCTAATTGTTCATCCAATGACACAAACACACCTATTGGATGCACAAGATTAGTTAAAAACCCTAATTGGATAAGAATAAGCCCATGGAGGACAAAAATGACCTAATTGTTCATCCAAAGACCCAAATGAACTTATTCGATGCACAAGATTGGTTGAAAACCCTAATTGGCCAAGAATAAGCCTAGGGAGACCGAAAATGACCTTATTGTTCATCCAATGACACAAACACAACTATTGGATGCACAAGATTGGTTAGAAACCCTAATTGGACAAGAATAAGCCTAGGGAGGACGAAAATGACCTAATTGTTCATCCTATGACACAAATGAACTTATTCAATGCACAAGATCGGTTGAAAACCCTAATTGGAAAAGAATAACCCTAGGGAAGACGAAAATGACCTAAATGTTCATCCAATGACACAAAGACACCTATTGGACGCACAAGACTCGTTAGAAACCCTAATTTTACAAGAATAAGCCTAGGGAGGACGAAAATGACCTAATTGTTCATCCAATGACACAAACACACCTATTGGATCCACAAGATTGGTTAGAAACCCTAATTGGTCAAGAATATGCCTAGGGAGACCGAAAATGACCTAATTGTACATCCAATGACACAAACACACCTATTTGATGCACAAGATTAGTTAAAAACCCTAATTGGACAAGAATAAGCCTAGGGAGACCGAAAATGACCTAATTGTTAATCCAATGTCACAAACACACCTATTGGATGCACAAGATTGGTTAGAAACCCTAATTGGACAAGAATAAGCCTAGGGAGGACGAAAATGACCTAATTGTTCATCCAATGACACAAACACACCTATTGGATGCACAAGATTAGTTAAAAACCCTAATTGGACAAGAATAAGCCTAGGGAGACCGAAAATGACCTAATTGTTTATCCAATGACACAAACACACCTATTGGATGCACAAGATTAGTTAGAAACCCTAATTGGACAAGAATAAGCCTAGGGAGACCGAAAATGACCTAATTGTTCATCCAATGACACAAACACACCTATTGGATGCACAAGATTAGTTAGAAACCCTAATTGGACAAGAAAAAGCCTAGGGAGGACGAAAATGACCTAATTATTCATCCGAAGACACAAATGAACTTATTCGATGCACAAGATTGGTTGAAAACCCTAATTGGACAAGAATAAGCCAAGGGAGTACGAAAATGACCTAAATGTTCATCCAATGACACAAACACACCTATTGGATGCACAAGATTCGTTAAAAACCCTAATTGGACAAGAATAAGCCTAGGGAGACCAAAAATGAACTAATTGTTCATCCAATGACACAAACACACCTATTGGATGCACAAGATTGGTTAGAAACCTTAATTGGACAAGAATAAGCCTAGGGCGGACGAAAATGACCTAATTGTTCATCCTATGACACAAATGAACTTATTCAATGCACAAGATTGGTTGAAAACACTAAGTGGAAAAGAATAACCCTAGGGAAGACGAAAATGACCTAAATGTTCATTCAATGACACAAACACACCTATTGGACGCACAAGATTTGTTAGAAACCCCAATTTTACAAGAATTAGCCTAGGGAGGACGAAAATGACCTAATTGTTCATCCCATGACAAAAACACACCTATTGGATGCATAAGGTTGGTTAGAAACTCTAATTGGAATAGAATAAGCCTAGGGAGGTCGAAATTGACGAAAATGTTCATCCAATGACACAAACACACCTATTGGATGCACAAGAATGGTTAGAAACCCTAATTGGCCAAGAATAAGCCAAGGGATGACCAAAATGACCTAAATGTTCATCCAATAACACAAACACACCTATTGGATGCACAAGATTGGTTAAAAACCCTAATTGGACAAGAATAAGCCTAGGGAGACCGAAAATGATCTAATTGTTCATCCAATGACACAAACACACCTATTGGATGCACAAGATTTGTTAGAAACCCTAATTAGACAAAAATAAGCCTAGGGAGGACGAAAATGACCTAAATGTTCATCCAATGACACAAACACACCTATTGGATGCAAAAGATTCGTTAAAAACCCTAATTGGACAAAAATAAGCCTAGGGAGGACGAAAATGACCTAAATGTTCATCCAATGACACAAACACACCTATTGGATGCACAAGGTTGGTTAGAAACCTTAATTGGACAAGAATTAGCCTAGGGAGACCGAAAATGATCTAACTATTCATCCAATGACACAAACACACCTATTGGATGCACAAGATTAGTTAGAAACCCTAATTGGACAAGAATAAGCCCATGGAGGACGAAAATGACCTAATTGTTCATCCAAAGACACAAATCAACTTATTCGATGCACAAGATTGGTTGAAAACCCTAATTGGCCAAAAATAAGCCTAGGGAGACCGAAAATGACCTTATTGTTCATCCAATGACACAAACACACCTATTGGATGCACAAGATTGGTTAGAAACCCTAATTGGTCAAGAATATGCCTAGGGAGACCGAAAATGACCTAATTGTTCATCCAATGACACAAACACACCTATTTGATGCACAAGATTAGTTAAAAACCCTAATTGGACAAGAATAAGCCTAGGGAGACCGAAAATGACCTAATTGTTAATCCAATGACACAAACACACCTATTGGATGCACAAGATTGGTTAGAAACCCTAATTGGACAAGAATAAGCCTAGGGAGGACGAAAATGACCTAATTGTTCATCCAATGACACAAACACACCTATTGGATGCACAAGATTCGTTAGAAACCCTAATTGGACAAGAATAAGCCTAGGGAGGACGAAAATGACCTAAATGTTCATCCAATGACACAAACACACATATTGGATGCACAAGATAGGTTAGAAACCCTAATTTGACAAGAATAAGCATAGGGAGGATCAAAATGACCTAATTGTTCATCCAATGACACAAACACACCTATTGGATGCACAAGATTCGTTAAAAACCCTAATTGGACAAGAATAAGCCTAGGGAGGACGAAAATGACCTAAATGTTCATCCAATGACACAAACACACCTATTGGATGCACAAGATTGGTTAGAAACCCTAATTGGACAAGAATAAGCCTAGGGAGACCGAAAATGACCTAATTGTTCATCCAATGACACAAACACACCTATTGGATGCACAAGATTGGTTAGAAACCCTAATTGGACAAGAATAAGCCTAGGGAGGACGAAAATGACCTAATTGTTCATCCTATGACACAAATGAACTTATTCAATGCACAAGATCGGTTGAAAACCCTAATTGGAAAAGAATAACCCTAGGGAAGACGAAAATGACCTAAATGTTCATCCAATGACACAAAGACACCTATTGGACGCACAAGACTCGTTAGAAACCCTAATTTTACAAGAATAAGCCTAGGGAGGACGAAAATGACCTAATTGTTCATCCAATGACACAAACACACCTATTGGATGCACAAGATTGGTTAGAAACCCTAATTGGTCAAGAATATGCCTAGGGAGACCGAAAATGACCTAATTGTTCATCCAATGACACAAACACACCTATTTGATGCACAAGATTAGTAAAAAACCCTAATTGGACAAGAATAAGCCTAGGGAGACCGAAAATGACCTAATTGTTAATCCAATGTCACAAACACACCTATTGGATGCACAAGATTGGTTAGAAACCCTAATTGGACAAGAATAAGCCTAGGGAGGACGAAAATGACCTAATTGTTCATCCAATGACACAAACACACCTATTGGATGCACAAGATTGGTTAGAAACCCTAATTGGCCAAGAATAAGCCAAGGGATGGCGAAAATGACCTAAATGTTCATCCAATGACACAAACACACCTATTGGATGCACAAGATATGTTAGAAACCCTAATTGGCCAAGAATAAGCCAAGGGATGACAAAAATGACCTAAATGTTCATCCAATGACACAAACACACCTATTGGATGCACAAGATTGGTTAAAAACCCTAATTGGACAAGAATAATCCTAGGGAGACCGAAAATGATATAATTGTTCATTGAATGACACAAACACACCTATTGGATGCACAAGATTGGTTAGAAACCCTAATTGGACAAGAATAAGCCAAGGGAGGAGGAAAATGACCTAATTGTTCATCCAATGACACAAACACACCTATTGGATGCACAAGATTGGTTAGAAACCCTAATAGGACAAGAATAAGCCTAGGGAAGTCGTAAATGACCAAAATGTTCATCCAATGACAACAAAACACCAATTGGATGCACAAGATTGGTTAGAAACCCTAATCGGACAAGAATAAGCATAGGGAGGTCGAAATTGACGAAAATGTTCATCGAATGACACAAACACACCTATTGGATGCACAAGATTCGTTAAAAACCCTAATTTGACAAGAATAAGCCTAGAGAGGTCGAAAATGACCAAAATGTTCATCCAATGACACAAACACACCTATTGGATGCACAAGATTGGTTAGAAACCCTAATTGGCCAAGAATAAGCCAAGGGAGGACGAAAATGACCTAAATGTTCATCCAATGACACAAACACACCTATTGGATGCACAAGATTGGTTAAAAACCCTAATTAGACAAGAATTAGCCTAGGGAGACCGAAAATGATCTAATTGTTCATCCAATGACACAAACACACCTATTGGATGCACAAGATTAGTTAGAAACCCTAATTGGAAAAGAATAAGCCCATGGAGGACGAAAATGACCTAATTGTTCATCCAAAGACACAAATGAACTTATTCGATGCACAAGATTGGTTGAAAACCCTAATTGGCCAAGAATAAGCCTAGGGAGACCCAAAATGACCTCATTGTTCATCCAATGACACAAACACACCTATTGGATGCACAAGATTGGTTAGAAACCCTAATTGGCTAAGAATAAGCCAAGGGACGACGAAAATGACCTAAATGTTCATCCAATGACACAAACACGCCTATTGGATGCACAAGATTGGTTAAAAACCCTAATTAGACAAGAATTAGCCTAGGGAGAACGAAAATGATCTAATTGTTCATCCAATGACACAAACACACCTATTGGATGCACAAGATTAGTTAGAAACCCTAATTGGAAAAGAATAAGCCCATGGAGGACGAAAATGACCTAATTGTTCATCCAAAGACACAAATGAACTTATTCGATGCACAAGATTGGTTGAAAACCCTAATTGGCCAAGAATAAGACTAGGGAGACCGAAAATGACCTTATTGTTCATCCAATGACACAAACACACCTATTGGATGCACAAGATTGGTTAGAAACCCTAATTGGACAAGAATAAGCCTAGGGAGGACGAAAATGACCTAATTGTTCATCCTATGACACAAATGAACTTATTCAATGCACAAGATCGGTTGAAAACCCTAATTGGAAAAGAATAACCCTAGGGAAGACGAAAATGGCCTAAATGTTCATCCAATGACACAAAGACACCTATTGGACGCACAAGACTCGTTAGAAACCCTAATTTTACAAGAATAAGCCTAGGGAGGACGAAAATGACCTAATTGTTCATCCAATGACAAAAACACACCTATTGGATCCACAAGAATGGTTAGAAACCCTAATTGGCCAAGAATAAGCCAAGGGATGACCAAAATGACCTAAATGTTCATCCAATTACACAAACACAAGATTGGTTAAAAACCCTAATTGGACAAGAATAAGCCTAGGGAGACCGAAAATGATCTAATTGTTCATCCAATGACTCAAACACACCTATTGGATGCACAAGATTTGTTAGAAACCCTAATTAGACAAAAATAAGCCTAGGGAGGACGAAAATGACCTAAATGTTCATCCAATGACACAAACACACCTATTGGATGCACAAGATTCGTTAAAAACCCTAATTGGACAAAAATAAGCCTAGGGAGGACGAAAATGACCTAAATGTTCATCCAATGACACAAACACACCTATTGGATGCACAAGATTGGTTAAAAACCTTAATTGGACAAGAATTAGCCTAGGGAGATCGAAAATGATCTAACTATTCATCCAATGACACAAACACACCTATTGGATGCACAAGATTAGTTAGAAACCCAAATTGGACAAGAATAAGCCCATGGAGGACGAAAATGACCTAATTGTTCATCCAAAGACACAAATCAACTTATTCGATGCACAAGATTGGTTGAAAACCCTAATTGGCCAAGAATAAGCCTAGGGAGACCGAAAATGATCTTATTGTTCATCCAATGACACAAACACACCTATTGGATGCACAAGATTGGTTAGAAACCCTAATTGGTCAAGAATATGCCTAGGGAGACCGAAAATGACCTAATTGTTCATCCAATGACACAAACACACCTATTTGATGCACAAGATTAGTTAAAAACCCTAATTGGACAAGAATAAGCCTAGGGAGACCGAAAATGACCTAATTGTTAATCCAATGTCACAAACACACCTATTGGATGCACAAGATTGGTTAGAAACCCTAATTGGACAAGAATAAGCCTAGGGAGGACGAAAATGACCTAATTGTTCATTCAATGACACAAACACACCTATTGGATGCACAAGATTGGTTAGAAACCCTAATTGGACAAGAATAAGCCTAGGGAAGTCGTAAATGACCTAAATGTTCATCCAATGACACAAATACACCAATTGGATGCACACGATTGGTAAGAAACCCTAATTGGACAAGAATAAGCCTAGGGAAGTCGTAAATGACCTAAATGTTCATCCAATGACACAAACACACCAATTGGATGCACAAGATTGGTTAGAAACCCTAATTGGACAAGAATGAGCCTAGGGAGGATGAAAATGACGTAATTGTTCATCCAATGACAAAAATGAAGTTATTCAATGCACAAGATTGGTTGAAAACCCTAATTGGACAGAAATAACCCTTGGGAGGACGAAAATAACCTAAATGTTCATCCAATGACACAAACAAACCTACTAGATGCACAAGATTGGTAAGAAACCCTAATTTGACTAGAATAAGCCTAGGGAGAACGAAAATGACCTAATTGTTTATCCAATGACACAAACACACCTATTGGATGCACAAGTTTGGTTGAAAATCCTAATTGGCCAAGAATAAGCCAAGGGATGATGAAAATGACCTAAATGTTGATCCAATGACACAAACACACCTAATGGATGCACAAGATAGGTTAAAAACCCTAATTGGACAAGAATAAGCCTAGGGAAACCGAAAATGACCTAATTGTTTATCCAATGACACAAACACACCTATTGGATGCACAAGATTAGTTAGAAACCCTAATTGGACAAGAATAAGCCTAGGGAGACCGAAAATGACCTAATTGTTCATCCAATGACACAAACACACCTATTGGATGCACAAGATTAGTTAGAAACCCTAATTGGACAAGAAAAAGCCTAGGGAGGACGAAAATGACCTAATTATTCATCCGAAGACACAAATGAACTTATTCGATGCACAAGATTGGTTGAAAACCCTAATTGGACAAGAATAAGCCAAGGGAGTACGAAAATGACCTAAATGTTCATCCAATGACACAAACACACCTATTGGATGCACAAGATTCGTTAAAAACCCTAATTGGACAAGAATAAGCCTAGGGAGACCAAAAATGAACTAATTGTTCATCCAATGACACAAACACACCTATTGGATGCACAAGATTGGTTAGAAACCTTAATTGGACAAGAATAAGCCTAGGGCGGACGAAAATGACCTAATTGTTCATCCTATGACACAAATGAACTTATTCAATGCACAAGATTGGTTGAAAACACTAAGTGGAAAAGAATAACCCTAGGGAAGACGAAAATGACCTAAATGTTCATTCAATGACACAAACACACCTATTGGACGCACAAGATTTGTTTGAAACCCCAATTTTACAAGAATTAGCCTAGGGAGGACGAAAATGACCTAATTGTTCATCCCATGACAAAAACACACCTATTGGATGCATAAGGTTGGTTAGAAACTCTAATTGGAATAGAATAAGCCTAGGGAGGTCGAAATTGACGAAAATGTTCATCCAATGACACAAACACACCTATTGGATGCTCAAGATTGGTTAAAAACCCAAATTGGAGAAGAATAAGCCTAGGGAAACCGAAAATGATCTAATTGTTCATCCAATGACACAAACACACCTATTGGATTCACAAGATGTGTTAGAAACCCTAATTAGACAAAAATAAGCCTAGGGAGGACGAAAATGACCTAAATGTTCATCCAATGACACAAACACACCTATTGGATGCACAAGATTCGTTAAAAACCCTAATTGGACAAAAATAAGCCTAGGGAGGACGAATATGACCTAAATGTACATCCAATGACACAAACACACCTATTGGATGCACAAGATTGGTTAAAAACCCTAATTGGACAAGAATTAGCCTAGGGAGACCGAAAATGATCTAACTGTTCATCCAATGACACAAACACACCTATTGGATGCACAAGATTAGTTATAAACCCTAATTGGACAAGAATAAGCCCATGGAGGACGAAAATGACCTAATTGTTCATCCAAAGACACAAATCAACTTATTCGATGGACAAGATTGGTTGAAAACCCTAGTTGGCCAAGAATAAGCCTTGGGAGACCGAAAATGACCTTATTGTTCATCCAATGACACAAACACACCTATTGGATGCACAAGATTGGTTAGAAACCCTAATTGGTCAAGAATATGCCTAGGGAGACCGAAAATGACCTAATTGTTCATCCAATGACACAAACACACCTATTTGATGCACAAGATTAGTTAAAAACCATAATTGGACAAGAATAAGCCTAGGGAGACCGAAAATGACCTAATTGTTAATCCAATGTCACAAACCCACCTATTGGATGCACAAGATTGGTTAGAAACCCTAATTGGCCAAGAATAAGCCAAGGGACGACGAAAATGACCTAAATGTTCATCCAATGACACAAACACACCTATTGGATGCACAAGATTGGTTAAAAACCCTAATTAGACAAGAATTAGCCTAGGGAGACCGAAAATGATCTAATTGTTCATCCAATGACACAAACACACCTATCGGATGCACAAGATTAGTTAAAAACCTTAATTGGATAAGAATAAGCCCATGGAGGACAAAAATGACCTAATTGTTCATCCAAAGACACAAATGAACTTATTCGATGCACAAGATTGGTTGAAAACCCTAATTGGCCAAGAATAAGCCTACGGAGACCGAAAATGACCTTATTGTTCATCCAATGACACAAACACAACTATTGGATGCACAAGATTGGTTAGAAACCCTAATTGGACAAGAATAAGCCTAGGGAGGACGAAAATGACCTAATTGTTCATCCTATGACACAAATGAACTTATTCAATGCACAAGATCGGTTGAAAACCCTAATTGGAAAAGAATAACCCTAGGGAAGACGAAAATGACCTAAATGTTCATCCAATGACACAAAGACACCTATTGGACGCACAAGACTCGTTAGAAACCCTAATTTTACAAGAATAAGCCTAGGGAGGACGAAAATGACCTAATTGTTCATCCAATGACACAAACACACCTATTGGATCCACAAGATTGGTTAGAAACCCTAATTGGTCAAGAATATGCCTAGGGAGACCGAAAATGACCTAATTGTTCATCCAATGACACAAACACACCTATTTGATGCACAAGATTAGTTAAAAACCCTAATTGGACAAGAATAAGCCTAGGGAGACCGAAAATGACCTAATTGTTAATCCAATGTCACAAACACACCTATTGGATGCACAAGATTGGTTAGAAACCCTAATTGGCCAAGAATAAGCCAAGGGACGACGAAAATGACCTAAATGTTCATCCAATGACACAAACACACCTATTGGATGCACAAGATTGGTTAAAAACCCTAATTAGACAAGAATTAGCCTAGGGAGACCGAAAATGATCTAATTGTTCATCCAATGACACAAACACACCTATTGGATGCACAAGATTAGTTAAAAACCCTAATTGGATAAGAATAAGCCCATGGAGGACAAAAATGACCTAATTGTTCATCCAAAGACACAAATGAACTTATTCGATGCACAAGATTGGTTGAAAACCCTAATTGGCCAAGAATAAGCCTAGGGAGACCGAAAATGACCTTATTGTTCATCCAATGACACAAACACACCTATTGGATGCACAAGATTGGTTAGAAACCCTAATTGGTCAAGAATATGCCTAGGGAGACCGAAAATGACCTAATTGTTCATCCAATGACACAAACACACCTATTTGATGCACAAGATTAGTTAAAAACCCTAATTGGACAAGAATAAGCCTAGGGAGACCGAAAATGACCTAATTGTTAATCCAATGACACAAACACACCTATTGGATGCACAAGATTGGTTAGAAACCCTAATTGGACAAGAATAAGCCTAGGGAGGACGAAAATGACCTAATTGTTCATCCAATGACACAAACACACCTATTGGATGCACAAGATTGGTTAGAAACCCTAATTGGCCAAGAATAAGCCAAGGGATGGCGAAAATGACCTAAATGTTCATCCAATGACACAAACACACCTATTGGATGCACAAGATATGTTAGAAACCCTAATTGGCCAAGAATAAGCCAAGGGATGACAAAAATGACCTAAATGTTCATCCAATGACACAAACACACCTATTGGATGCACAAGATTGGTTAAAAACCCTAATTGGACAAGAATAATCCTAGGGAGACCGAAAATGATATAATTGTTCATTGAATGACACAAACACACTTATTGGATGCACAAGATTGGTTAGAAACCTTAATTGGACAAGAATAAGCCTAGGGAGGACGAAAATGACCTAATTGTTCATCCAATGACACAAACACACCTATTGGATGCACAAGATTGGTTAGAAACCCTAATTGGACAAGAATAAGCCTAGGGAGGACGAAAATGACCTAATTGTTCATTCAATGACACAAACACACCTATTGGATGCACAAGATTGGTTAGAAACCCTAATTGGACAAGAATAACCCCAGGGAGGTCGAAAATGACCTAAATGTTCATCCAATGACACAAGCGCACCTATTGGATGCACAAGAATGGTTAGAACCCCTAATTGGACAAGAATAAGCCCAGGGAGGTCGAAAATGACCTAATTGTTCATCCAATGACACAAACACACCTATTGGATGCACAAGATTGGTTAGAAACCCTAATTGGACAAGAATAAGCCAAGGGAGGACGAAAATGACCTAATTGTTCATCCAATGACACAAACACACCTATTGGATGCACAAGATTGGTTAGAAACCCTAATTGAACAAGAATAAGCCTTGGGAGGACGAAAATGACCTAATTGTTCATCCAATGACACAAACACACCTATTGGATGCACAAGATTGGTTAGAAACCCTAATTGGACAAGAATAAGCCTAGGGAGGACGAAAATGACCTAATTGTTCATCCAACGACACAAACACACCTATTGGATGCACAAGATTGGTTAGAAACCCTAATTGGACAAGAATAAGCCTAGGGAAGTCGTAAATGACCTAAATGTTCATCCAATGACACAAACACACCAATTGGATGCACAAGATTGGTTAGAAACCCTAATTGGACAAGAATGAGCCTAGGGAGGATGAAAATGACGTAATTGTTCATCCAATGACAAAAATGAAGTTATTCAATGCACAAGATTGGTTGAAAACCCTAATTGGACAGAAATAACCCTTGGGAGGACGAAAATAACCTAAATGTTCATCCAATGACACAAACAAACCTACTAGATGCACAAGATTGGTAAGAAACCCTAATTTGACTAGAATAAGCCTAGGGAGAACGAAAATGACCTAATTGTTTATCCAATGACACAAACACACCTATTGGATGCACAAGTTTGGTTGAAAATCCTAATTGGCCAAGAATAAGCCAAGGGATGATGAAAATGACCTAAATGTTGATCCAATGACACAAACACACCTAATGGATGCACAAGATAGGTTAAAAACCCTAATTGGACAAGAATAAGCCTAGGGAGACCGAAAATGACCTAATTGTTCATCCAATGACACAAACACACCTATTGGATGCACAAGATTAGTTAGAAACCCTAATTGGACAAGAAAAAGCCTAGGGAGGACGAAAATGACCTAATTATTCATCCGAAGACACAAATGAACTTATTCGATGCACAAGATTGGTTGAAAACCCTAATTGGACAAGAATAAGCCTAGGGAGTACGAAAATGACCTAAATGTTCATCCAATGACACAAACACACCTATTGGATGCACAAGATTCGTTAAAAACCCTAATTGGACAAGAATAAGCCTAGGGAGACCGAAAATGAACTAATTGTTCATCCAATGACACAAACACACCTATTGGATGCACAAGATTGGTTAGAAACCCTAATTGGACAAGAATAAGCCTAGGGCGGACGAAAATGACCTAATTGTTCATCCTATGATGAAAATGAACTTATTCAATGCACAAGATTGGTTGAAAACCCTAAGTGGAAAAGAATAACCCTAGGGAAGACGAAAATGACCTAAATGTTCATTCAATGACACAAACACACCTATTGGACGCACAAGATTTGTTAGAAACCCCAATTTTACAAGAATTAGCCTAGGGAGGACGAAAATGACCTAATTGTTCATCGCATGACAAAAACACACCTATTGGATGCATAAGGTTGGTTAGAAACTCTAATTGGAATAGAATAAGCCTAGGGAGGTCGAAATTGACGAAAATGTTCATCCAATGACACAAACACACCTATTGGATGCACAAGAATGGTTAGAAACCCTAATTGGCCAAGAATAAGCCAAGGGATGACCAAAATGACCTAAATGTTCATCCAATAACACAAACACACCTATTGGATGCACAAGATTGGTTAAAAACCCTAATTGGACAAGAATAAGCCTAGGGAGACCGAAAATGATCTAATTGTTCATCCAATGACACAAACACACCTATTGGATGCACAAGATTTGTTAGAAACCCTAATTAGACAAAAATAAGCCTAGGGAGGACGAAAATGACCTAAATGTTCATCCAATGACACAAACACACCTATTGGATGCAAAAGATTCGTTAAAAACCCTAATTGGACAAAAATAAGCCTAGGGAGGACGAAAATGACCTAAATGTTCATCCAATGACACAAACACACCTATTGGATGCACAAGGTTGGTTAGAAACCTTAATTGGACAAGAATTAGCCTAGGGAGACCGAAAATGATCTAACTATTCATCCAATGACACAAACACACCTATTGGATGCACAAGATTAGTTAGAAACCCTAATTGGACAAGAATAAGCCCATGGAGGACGAAAATGACCTAATTGTTCATCCAAAGACACAAATCAACTTATTCGATGCACAAGATTGGTTGAAAACCCTAATTGGCCAAAAATAAGCCTAGGGAGACCGAAAATGACCTTATTGTTCATCCAATGACACAAACACACCTATTGGATGCACAAGATTGGTTAGAAACCCTAATTGGACAAGAATATGCCTAGGGAGACCGAAAATGACCTAATTGTTCATCCAATGACACAAACACACCTATTTGATGCACAAGATTAGTTAAAAACCCTAATTGGACAAGAATAAGCCTAGGGAGACCGAAAATGACCTAATTGTTAATCCAATGTCACAAACACACCTATTGGATGCACAAGATTGGTTAGAAACCCTAATTGGACAAGAATAAGCCTAGGGA
>JBBPBS010000073.1:609354-641318 GCA_037974835.1 Cicer judaicum
AACAAGAATAAGCCTAGGGAGGACGAAAATGACCTAATTGTTCATCCTATGACACAAATGAACTTATTCAATGCACAAGATCGGTTGAAAACCCTAATTGGAAAAGAATAACCCTAGGGAAGACGAAAATGACCTAAATGTTCATCCAATGACACAAAGACACCTATTGGACGCACAAGACTCGTTAGAAACTCTAATTTTACAAGAATAAGCCTAGGGAGGACGAAAATGACCTAATTGTTCATCCAATGACACAAACACACCTATTGGATGCACAAGATTGCTTAGAAACCCTAATTGGTCAAGAATATGCCGAGGGAGACCGAAAATGACCTAATTGTTCATCCAATGACACAAACACACCTATTGGATGCACAAGATTAGTTAAAAACCCTAATTGGACAAGAATAAGCCTAGGGAGACCGAAAATGACCTAATTGTTAATCCAATGTCACAAACACACCTATTAGATGCACAAGATTGGTTAGAAATCCTAATTGGACAAGAATAAGCCTAGGGAGGACGAAAATGACCTAATTGTTCATCCAATGACACAAACACACCTATTGGATGCACAAGATTGGTTAGAAACCCTAATTGGCCAAGAATAAGCCAAGGGACGACGAAAATGACCTAAATGTTCATCCAATGACACAAACACACCTATTGGATGCACAAGATTGGTTAAAAACCCTAATTAGACAAGAATTAGCCTAGGGAGACCGAAAATGATCTAATCGTTCATCCAATGACACAAACACACCTATTGGATGCACAAGATTAGTTAGAAACCCTAATTGGAAAAGAATAAGCCCATCGAGGACGAAAATGACCTAATTGTTCATCCAAAGACACAAATGAACTTATTCGATGCACAAGATTGGTTCAAAACCCTAATTGGCCAAGAATAAGCCTAGGGAGACCGAAAATGACCTCATTGTTCATCCAATGACACAAACACACCTATTGGATGCACAAGATTGGTTAGAAACCCTAATTGGACAAGAATAAGCCTAGAGATGACGAAAATGACCTAATTGTTCATCCTATGACACAAATGAACTTATCCAATGCACAAGATCGGTTGAAAACCCTAATTGGAAAAGAATAACCCTAGGGAAGACGAAAATGACCTAAATGTTCATCCAATGACACAAAGACACCTATTGGACGCACAAGACTCGTTAGAAACCCTAATTTTACAAGAATAAGCCTAGGGAGGACGAAAATGACCTAATTGTTCATAAAATGACAAAAACACACATATTGGATGCACAAGAATGGTTAGAAACCCTAATTGGCCAAGACTAAGCCAAGGGATGACCAAAATGACCTAAATGTTCATCCAATAACACAAATACACCTATTGGATGCACAAGATTGGTTAAAAACCCTAATTGGACAAGAATAAGCCTAGGGAGACCGAAAATGATCTAATTGTTCATCCAATGACACAAACACAACTATTGGATGCACAAGATTGGTTAGAAATCCTAATTGAACAAGAATAAGCCTAGGGAGGACGAAAATGACCTAATTGTTCATCCTATGACACAAACACACCTATTGGATGCACAAGATTCGTTAAAAACCCTAATTGGACAAAAATAAGCCTAGGGAGGACGAAAATGACCTAAATGTTCATCCAATGACACAAACACACCTATTGGATGCACAAGATTGGTTAAAAACCCTAATTGGACAAGAATTAGCCTAGGGAGGACGAAAATGACCTAATTGTTCATCCAATGACACAAACACACCTATTGGATGCACAAGATTGCTTAGAAACCCTAATTGGTCAAGAATATGCCTAGGGAGACCGAAAATGACCTAATTGTTCATCCAATGACACAAACACACCTATTGGATGCACAAGATTAGTTAAAAACCCTAATTGGACAAGAATAAGCCTAGGGAGACCGAAAATGACCTAATTGTTAATCCAATGTCACAAACACACCTATTGGATGCACAAGATTGGTTAGAAATCCTAATTGGACAAGAATAAGCCTAGGGAGGACGAAAATGACCTTATTGTTCATCCAATGACACAAACACACCTATTGGTTGCACAAGATTGGTTAGAAACCCTAATTGGCCAAGAATAAGCCAAGGGACGACGAAAATGACCTAAATATTCATCCAATGACACAAACACACCTATTGGATGCACAAGATTGGTTAAAAACCCTAATTAGACAAGAATTAGCCTAGGGAGACCGAAAATGATCTAATTGTTCATCCAATGACACAAACACACCTATTGGATGCACAAGATTAGTTAGAAACCCGAATTGGAAAAGAATAAGCCCATCGAGGACGAAAATGACCTAATTGTTCATCCAAAGACACAAATCAACTTATTCGATGCACAAGATTGGTTCAAAACCCTAATTGGCCAAGAATAAGCCTAGGGAGACCGAAAATGACCTTATTGTTCATCCAATGACACAAACACACCTATTGGATGCACAAGATTGGTTAGAAACCCTAATTGGACAAGAATAAGCCTAGGGAGGACGAAAATGACCTAATTGTTCATCCTATGACACAAATGAACTTATTCAATGCACAAGATCGGTTGAAAACCCTAATTGGAAAAGAATAACCCTAGGGAAGACGAAAATGACCTAAATGTTCATCCAATGACACAAAGACACCTATTTGACGCACAAGACTCGTTAGAAACCCTAATTTTACAAGAATAAGCCTAGGGAGGACGAAAATGACCTAATTGTTCATCCAATGACAAAAACACACCTATTGGATGCACAAGAATGGTTAGAAACCCTAATTGGCCAAGAATAAGCCAAGGGATGACCAAAATGACCTAAATGTTCATCCAATAACACAAATACACCTATTGGATGCACAAGATTGGTTAAAAACCCTAATTGGACAAGAATAAGCCTAGGGAGACCGAAAATGATCTAATTGTTCATCCAATGACATAAACACACCTATTGGATGCACAAGATTTGTTAGAAACCCTAATTAGACAAAAATAAGCCTAGGGAGGACGAAAATGACCTAAATGTTTATCCAATGACACAAACACACCTATTGGATGCACAAGATTCGTTAAAAACCCTAATTGGACAAAAATAAGCCTAGGGAGGACGAAAATGACCTAAATGTTCATCCAATGACACAAACACACCTATTGGATGCACAAGATTGGTTAAAAACCCTAATTGGACAAGAATTAGCCTAGGGAGACCGAAAATGATCTAACTGTTCATCCAATGACACAAACACACCTATTGGATGCACAAGATTACTTAGAAACCCTAATTGGACAAGAATAAGCCCATGGAGGACGAAAATGACCTAATTGTTCATCCAAAGACACAAATCAACTTATTCGATGGACAAGATTGGTTGAAAACCCTAATTGGCCAAGAATAAGCCTTGGGAGACCGAAAATGACCTTATTGTTCATCCAATGACACAAACACACCTATTGGATGCACAAGATTGGTTAGAAACTCTAATTGGTCAAGAATATGCCTAGGGAGACCGAAAATGACCTAATTGTTCATCCAATGACACAAACACACCTATTTGATGCACAAGATTAGTTAAAAACCCTAATTGGACAAGAATAAGCCTAGGGAGACCGAAAATGACCTAATTGTTAATCCAATGTCACAAACACACCTATTGGATGCACAAGATTGGTTAGAAACCCTAATTGGACAAGAATAAGCCTAGGGAGGACGAAAATGACCTAATTGTTCATCCAATGACACAAACACACCTATTGGATGCATAAGATTGGTTAGAAACCCTAATTGGCCAAGAATAAGCCAAGGGACGACGAAAATGACCTAAATATTCATCCAATGACACAAACACACCTATTGGATGCACAAGATTGGTTAAAAACCCTAATTAGACAAGAAATTAGCCTAGGGAGACCGAAAATAATCTAATTGTTCATCCAATGACACAAACACACCTATTGGATGCACAAGATTAGTTAGAAACCCTAATTGGAAAAGAATAAGCCCATGGAGGACGAAAATGACCTAATTGTTCATCCAAAGACACAAATGAACTTATTCGATGCACAAGATTGGTTGAAAACCCTAATTGGCCAAGAATAAGCCTAGGGAGACCGAAAATGACCTCATTGTTCATCCAATGTCACGAACACACCTATTGGATGCACAAGATTGGATAGAAACCCTAATTGGACAAGAATAAGCCTAGGGAGGACGAAAATGACCTAATTGTTCATCCTATGACACAAATGAACTTATTCAATGCCCAAGATCGGTTGAAAACCCTAATTGGAAAAGAATAACCCTAGGGAAGACGAAAATGACCTAAATGTTCATCCAATGACACAAAGACACCTATTGGACGCACAAGACTCGTTAGAAACCCTAATTTTACAAGAATAAGCCTAGGGAGCACGAAAATGACCTAATTGTTCATCCAATGACAAAAACACACCTATTGGATGCACAAGAATGGTTAGAAACCCTAATTGGCCAAGAATAAGCCAAGGGATGACCAAAATGACCTAAATGTTCATCCAATAACACAAACACACCTATTGGATGCACAAGATTGGTTAAAAACCCTAATTGGACAAGAATAAGCCTAGGGAGACCGAAAATGATCTAATTGTTCATCCAATGACACAAACACACCTATTGGATGCACAAGATTTGTTAGAAACCCTAATTAGACAAAAATAAGCCTAGGAAGGACGAAAATGACCTAAATGTTCATCCAATGACACAAACACACCTATTGGATGCACAAGATTGGTTAAAAACCCTAATTAGGCAAGAATTAGCCTAGGGAGACCGAAAATGATCTAACTGTTTATCCAATGACACAAACACACCTATTGGATGCACAAGATTAGTTAGAAACCCTAATTGGATAAGAATAAGCCCATGGAGGACAAAAATGACCTAATTGTTCATCCAAAGACACAAATGAACTTAATCGATGCACAAGATTGGTTGAAAACCCTAATTGGCCAAGAATAAGCCTAGGGAGACCGAAAATGACCTTATTGTTCATCCAATGACACAAACACAACTATTGGATGCACAAGATTGGTTAGACACCCTAATTGGACAAGAATAAGCCTAGGGAGGACGAAAATGACCTAATTGTTCATCCTATGACACAAATGAACTTATTCAATGCACAAGATCGGTTGAAAACCCTAATTGGAAAAGAATAACCCTAGGGAAGACGAAAATGACCTAAATGTTCATCCAATGACACAAAGACACCTATTGGACGCACAAGCCTCGTTCGAAACCCTAATTTTACAAGAATAAGCCTAGGGAGGACGAAAATGACCTAATTGTTCATCCAATGACACAAACACACCTATTGGATGCACAAGATTGGTTAGAAACCATAATTTGTCAAGAATATGCCTAGGGAGACCGAAAATGACCTAACTGTTCATCCAATGACACAAACACACCTATTTGATGCACAAGATTAGTTAAAAACCCTAATTGGACAAGAAGAAGCCTAGGGAGGACGAAAATGACCTAATTATTCATCCGAAGACACAAATGAACTTATTCGATGCACAAGATTGGTTGAAAACCCTAATTGGACAAGAATAAGCCTAGGGAGTACGAAAATGACCTAAATGTTCATCCAATGACACAAACACACCTATTGGATGCACAAGATTCGTTAAAAACCCTAATTGGACAAGAATAAGCCTAGGGAGACCGAAAATGAACTAATTGTTCATCCAATGACACAAACACACCTATTGGATGCACAAGATTGGTTAGAAACCCTAATTGGACAAGAATAAGCCTAGGGCGGACGAAAATGACCTAATTGTTCATCCTATGATGAAAATGAACTTATTCAATGCACAAGATTGGTTGAAAACCCTAAGTGGAAAAGAATAACCCTAGGGAAGACGAAAATGACCTAAATGTTCATTCAATGACACAAACACACCTATTGGACGCACAAGATTTGTTAGAAACCCCAATTTTACAAGAATTAGCCTAGGGAGGACGAAAATGACCTAATTGTTCATCCCATGACAAAAACACACCTATTGGATGCATAAGGGTGGTTAGAAACTCTAATTGGAATAGAATAAGCCTAGGGAGGTCGAAATTGACAAAAATGTTCATCCAATGACACAAACACACCTATTGGATGTGCAAGATTGGTTAGAAACCCTAATTGGCCAAGAATAAGCCAAGGGAGACCGAAAATGATCTAATTGTTCATCCAATGACACAAACACACCTATTGGATGCACAAGATTTGTTAGAAACCCTAATTAGACAAAAATAAGCCTAGGGAGGACGAAAATGACCTAAATGTTCATCCAATGACACAAACACACCTATTGGATGCAAAAGATTCGTTAAAAACCCTAATTGGACAAAAATAAGCCTAGGGAGGACGAAAATGACCTAAATGTTCATCCAATGACACAAACACACCTATTGGATGCACAAGATTGGTTAAAAACCCTAATTGGACAAGAATTAGCCTAGGGAGACCGAAAATGATCTAACTGTTCATCCAATGACACAAACACACCTATTGGATGCACAAGATTAGTTAGAAACCCTAATTGGACAAGAATAAGCCCATGGAGGACTAAAATGACTTAATTGTTCATCCAAAGACACAAATCAACTTATTCGATGGACAAGATTGGTTGAAAACCCTAATTGGCCAAGAATAAGCCTAGGGAGACCGAAAATGACCTTATTGTTCATCCAATGACACAAACACACCTATTGGATGCACAAGATTGGTTAGAAACCCTAATTGGTCAAGAATATGCCTAGGGAGACCGAAAATGACCTAATTGTTCATCCAATGACACAAACACACCTATTTGATGTACAAGATTAGTTAAAAACCCTAATTGGACAAGAATAAGCCTAGGGAGACCGAAAATGACCTAATTGTTAATCCAATGTCACAAACACACCTATTGGATGCACAAGATTGGTTAGAAACCCTAATTGAACAAGAATAAGCCTAGGGAGGACGAAAATGACCTAATTGTTCATCAAATGACACAAACTCACCTATTGGATGCACAAGATTGGTTAGAAACCCTAATTGGACAAGAATAAGCCAAAGGACGACGAAAATGACCTAAATGTTCATCCAATGACACAAACACACCTATTGGATGCACAAGATTGGTTAAAAACCCTAATTAGACAAGAATTAGCCTAGGGAGACCGAAAATGATCTAATTGTTCATCTAATGACACAAACACACCTATTGGATGCACAAGATTAGTTAGAAACCCTAATTGGATAAGAATAAGCACATGGAGGACAAAAATGACCTAATTGTTCATCCAAAGACACAAATGAACTTATTCGATGCACAAGATTGGTTGAAAACCCTAATTTGCCAAGAATAAGCCTAGGGAGACCGAAAATGACCTTATTGTTCATCCAATGACACAAACACACCTATTGGATGCACAAGATTGGTTAGAAACCCTAATTGGACAAGAATAAGCCTAGGGAGGACGAAAATGACCTAATTGTTCATCCTATGACACAAATGAACTTATTCAATGCACAAGATCGGTTGAAAACCCTAATTGGAAAAGAATAACCCTAGGGAAGACGAAAATGACCTAAATGTTCATCCAATGACACAAAGACACCTATTGGACGCACAAGACTCGTTCGAAACCCTAATTTTACAAGAATAAGCCTAGGGAGGACGAAAATGACCTAATTGTTCATCCAATGACACAAACACACCTATTGGATGCACAAGATTGGTTAGAAACCATAATTGGTCAAGAATATGCCTAGGGAGACCGAAAATGACCTAACTGTTCATCCAATGACACAAACACACCTATTTGATGCACAAGATTAGTTAAAAACCCTAATTGGACAAGAATAAGCCTAGGGAGACCGAAAATGACCTTATTGTTCATCCAATGACACAAACACAACTATTGGATGCACAAGATTGGTTAGAAATCCTAATTGAACAAGAATAAGCCTAGGGAGGACGAAAATGACCTAATTGTTCATCCTATGACACAAACACACCTATTGGATGCACAAGATTCGTTAAAAACCCTAATTGGACAAAAATAAGCCTAGGGAGGACGAAAATGACCTAAATGTTCATCCAATGACACAAACACACCTATTGGATGCACAAGATTGGTTAAAAACCCTAATTGGACAAGAATAAGCCTAGGGAGACCGAAAATGACCTAATTGTTCATCCAATGACACAAACACACCTATTGGATGCACAAGATTGGTTAGAAACCCTAATTGGACAAGAATAAGCCTAGGGAGGACGAAAATGTCCTAATTGTTCATCCAATGACACAAACACACCTATTGGATGCACAAGATTCGTTAAAAACCCTAATTGGACAAGAATAAGCCTTGGGAGACCGAAAATGACCTAATTGTTCATCCAATGACACAAACACACCTATTGGATGCACAAGATTAGTTAGAAACCCTAATTGGACAAGAATAAGCCTAGGGAGGACGAAAATGACCTAATTGTTCATCCAATGACACAAACACACCTATTGGATGCACAAGATTGGTTAGAAACCCTAATTGGACAAGAATAAGCCTAGGGAAGTCGTAAATGACCTAAATGTTCATCCAATGACACAAATACACCAATTGGATGCACACGATTGGTAAGAAACCCTAATTGGACAAGAATAAGCCTAGGGAAGTCGTAAATGACCTAAATGTTCATCCAATGACACAAACACACCAATTGGATGCACAAGATTGGTTAGAAACCCTAATTGGACAAGAATGAGCCTAGGGAGGATGAAAATGACGTAATTGTTCATCCAATGACAAAAATGAAGTTATTCAATGCACAAGATTGGTTGAAAACCCTAATTGGACAGAAATAACCCTTGGGAGGACGAAAATAACCTAAATGTTCATCCAATGACACAAACAAACCTACTAGATGCACAAGATTGGTAAGAAACCCTAATTTGACTAGAATAATCCTAGGGAGAACGAAAATGACCTAATTGTTTATCCAATGACACAAACACACCTATTGGATGCACAAGTTTGGTTGAAAATCCTAATTGGCCAAGAATAAGCCAAGGGATGATGAAAATGACCTAAATGTTGATCCAATGACACAAACACACCTAATGGATGCACAAGATAGGTTAAAAACCCTAATTGGACAAGAATAAGCCTAGGGAGACCGAAAATGACCTAATTGTTTATCCAATGACACAAACACACCTATTGGATGCACAAGATTAGTTAGAAACCCTAATTGGACAAGAATAAGCCTAGGGAGACCGAAAATGACCTAATTGTTCATCCAATGACACAAACACACCTATTGGATGCACAAGATTGGTTAGAAACCCTAATTGGACAAGAATAAGCCTAGGGAGGACGAAAATGACCTAATTGTTCATCCAATGACACAAATGAACTTATTCGATGCACAAGATTGGTTGAAAACCCTAATTGGAAAAGAATAACTCTACGGAGGACGAAAATGACCTAAATGTTTATCCAATGACACAAAAACACCTATTGGATGCACAAGATTTGTTAGAAACCCTAATTTTACAAGAATAAGCCTAGGGAGGACGAAAATGACCTAATTGTTCATCCAATGACACAAACACACCTATTGGATGCACATGATTCGTTAAAAACACTAATTGGACAAGAATAAGCAGGGAGATCGTAAATGACCTAAATGTTCATCCAATGACACAAACTCACCAATTGGATGCATAAGATTGGTTAGAAACCCTAATTGGACAAGAATAAGCATTGGGAGGTCGTAAATGACCTAAATGTTCATCCAATGACACAAACACACCAATTGGATGCACAAGATTGGTTAAAAACCCTAATTGGACAAGAATAAGCCTAGCGAGACCGAAAATGACATAATTGTTCATCCAATGACACAAACACACCTATTGGATGCACAAGATTGTTTAGAAACAGTAATTGGACAAGAATATGCCTAGGGAGGTCGTAAATGACCTAAATGTTCATCCAATGACACAAACACACCAATTGGATGCACAAGATAGGTTAAAAACCCTAATTGGACAAGAACAAACCTAGGGAGACCGAAAATGACCTAATTGTTCATCCAATGACACAAACACACCTATTGGATGCACAAGATTGGTTAGAAACCCTAATTGGACAAGAATAAGCCTAGGGAGGACGAAAATGACCTAAATGTTCATCCAATGACACAAACACACCTATTGGAAGCACAAGATTGGTTAGACACCCTAATTGGACAAGAATCAGCCTAGGGAGGACGAAAATGACCTAAATGTTCATTTAATGACACAAACACACCTATTGGATGCACAAGATTGGTTAGAAACCCTAATTGGACAAGAATAAGCCTAGGGAGGACGAAAATGACCTAATTGTTCATCCAATGACACAAACACACCTATTGGATGCACAAGATTGGTTAGAAACCCTAATTGGCCAAGAATAAGCCAAGGGACGACGAAAATGACCTAAATGTTCATCCAATGACACAAACACACCTATTGGATGCACAAGATTGGTTAAAAACCCTAATTAGACAAGAATTAGCCTAGGGAGACCGAAAATGATCTAATTGTTCATCCAATGACACAAACACACCTATTGGATGCACAAGATTAGTTAAAAACCCTAATTGGATAAGAATAAGCCCATGGAGGACAAAAATGACCTAATTGTTCATCCAAAGACCCAAATGAACTTATTCGATGCACAAGATTGGTTGAAAACCCTAATTGGCCAAGAATAAGCCTAGGGAGACCGAAAATGACCTTATTGTTCATCCAATGACACAAACACAACTATTGGATGCACAAGATTGGTTAGAAACCCTAATTGGACAAGAATAAGCCTAGGGAGGACGAAAATGACCTAATTGTTCATCCTATGACACAAATGAACTTATTCAATGCACAAGATCGGTTGAAAACCCTAATTGGAAAAGAATAACCCTAGGGAAGACGAAAATGACCTAAATGTTCATCCAATGACACAAAGACACCTATTGGACGCACAAGACTCGTTAGAAACCCTAATTTTACAAGAATAAGCCTAGGGAGGACGAAAATGACCTAATTGTTCATCCAATGACACAAACACACCTATTGGATCCACAAGATTGGTTAGAAACCCTAATTGGTCAAGAATATGCCTAGGGAGACCGAAAATGACCTAATTGTTCATCCAATGACACAAACACACCTATTTGATGCACAAGATTAGTTAAAAACCCTAATTGGACAAGAATAAGCCTAGGGAGACCGAAAATGACCTAATTGTTAATCCAATGTCACAAACACACCTATTGGATGCACAAGATTGGTTAGAAACCCTAATTGGAAAAGAATAAGCCAAAGGACGACGAAAATGACCTAAATGTTCATCCAATGACACAAACACACCTATTGGATGCACAAGATTCGTTAAAAACCCTAATTGGACAAGAATAAGCCTAGGGAGACCGAAAATGAACTAATTGTTCATCCAATGACACAAACACACCTATTGGATGCACAAGATTGGTTAGAAACCCTAATTGGACAAGAATAAGCCTAGGGCGGACGAAAATGACCTAATTGTTCATCCTATGATGAAAATGAACTTATTCAATGCACAAGATTGGTTGAAAACCCTAAGTGGAAAAGAATAACCCTAGGGAAGACGAAAATGACCTAAATGTTCATTCAATGACACAAACACACCTATTGGACGCACAAGATTTGTTAGAAACCCCAATTTTACAAGAATTAGCCTAGGGAGGACGAAAATGACCTAATTGTTCATCGCATGACAAAAACACACCTATTGGATGCATAAGGTTGGTTAGAAACTCTAATTGGAATAGAATAAGCCTAGGGAGGTCGAAATTGACGAAAATGTTCATCCAATGACACAAACACACCTATTGGATGCACAAGAATGGTTAGAAACCCTAATTGGCCAAGAATAAGCCAAGGGATGACCAAAATGACCTAAATGTTCATCCAATAACACAAACACACCTATTGGATGCACAAGATTGGTTAAAAACCCTAATTGGACAAGAATAAGCCTAGGGAGACCGAAAATGATCTAATTGTTCATCCAATGACACAAACACACCTATTGGATGCACAAGATTTGTTAGAAACCCTAATTAGACAAAAATAAGCCTAGGGAGGACGAAAATGACCTAAATGTTCATCCAATGACACAAACACACCTATTGGATGCACAAGATTCGTTAAAAACCCTAATTGGACAAGAATTAGCCTAGGGAGACCGAAAATGATCTAACTGTTCATCCAATGACACAAACACACCTATTGGATGCACAAGATTAGTTAGAAACCCTAATTGGACAAGAATAAGCCCATGGAGGACGAAAATGACCTAATTGTTCATCCAAAGACACAAATCAACTTATTCGATGGACAAGATTGGTTGAAAACCCTAATTGGCCAAGAATAAGCCTAGGGAGACCGAAAATGACCTTATTGTTCATCCAATGACACAAACACACCTATTGGATGCACAAGATTGGTTAGAAACCCTAATTGGACAAGAATAAGCCAAAGGACGACGAAAATGACCTAAATGTTCATCCAATGACACAAACACACCTATTGGATGCACAAGATTGGTTAAAAACCCTAATTGGACAAGAATTAGCCTAGGGAGACCGAAAATGATCTAACTGTTCATCCAATGACACAAACACACCTATTGGATGCACAAGATTAGTTAGAAACCCTAATTGGACAAGAATAAGCCCATGGAGGACGAAAATGACCTAATTGTTCATCCAAAGACACAAATCAACTTATTCGATGCACAAGATTGGTTGAAAACCCTAATTGGCCAAGAATAAGCCTAGGGAGACCGAAAATGATCTTATTGTTCATCCAATGACACAAACACACCTATTGGATGCACAAGATTGGTTAGAAACCCTAATTGGTCAAGAATATGCCTAGGGAGACCGAAAATGACCTAATTGTTCATCCAATGACACAAACACACCTATTTGATGCACAAGATTAGTTAAAAACCCTAATTGGACAAGAATAAGCCTAGGGAGACCGAAAATGACCTAATTGTTAATCCAATGTCACAAACACACCTATTGGATGCACAAGATTGGTTAGAAACCCTAATTGGACAAGAATAAGCCTAGGGAGGACGAAAATGACCTAATTGTTCATCCAATGACACAAACACACCTATTGGATGCACAAGATAGGTTAGAAACCCTAATTAGCCAAGAATAAGCCAAGGGACGACGAAAATGACCTAAATGTTCATCCAATGACACACACACACCTATTGGATGCACAAGATTGGTTAAAAACCCTAATTAGACAAGAATTAGCCTAGGGAGACCGAAAATGATCTAATTGTTCATCCAATGACACAAACACACCTATTGGATGCACAAGATTAGTTAGAAACCCTAATTGGAAAAGAATAAGCCCATGGAGGACGAAAATGACCTAATTGTTCATCCAAAGACACAAATGAACTTATTCGATGCACAAGATTGGTTGAAAACTCTAATTGGCCAAGAATAAGCCTAGGGAGACCGAAAATGACCTTATTGTTTATCCAATGACACAAACACACCTATTGGATGCACAAGATTGGTTAGAAACCCTAATTGGACAAGAATAAGCCTAGGGAGGACCAAAATGACCTAATTGTTCATCCAATGACACAGTTGAAAACCCTAATTGGAAAAGAATAACCCTAGGGAAGACGAAAATGACCTAAATGTTCATCCAATGACACAAAGACACCTATTGGACGCACAAGACTCGTTAGAAACCCTAATTTTACAAGAATAAGCCTAGGGAGTACGAAAATGACCTAATTGTTCATCCAATGACAAAAACACACCTATTGGATGCACAAGAATGGTTAGAAACCCTAATTGGCCAAGAATAAGCCAAGGGATGACCAAAATGACCTAAATGTTCATCCAATAACACAAACACACCTATTGGATGCACAAGATTGGTTAAAAACCCTAATTGGACAAGAATAAGCCTAGGGAGACCGAAAATGATCTAATTGTTCATCCAATGACACAAACACACCTATTGGATGCACAAGATTTGTTAGAAACCCTAATTAGACAAAAATAAGCCTAGGGAGGACGAAAATGACCTAAATGTTCATCCAATGACACAAACACACCTATTGGATGCACAAGATTCGTTAAAAACCCTAATTGGACAAAAATAAGCCTAGGGAGGACGAAAATGACCTAAATGTTCATCCAATGACACAAACACACCTATTGGATGCACAAGATTGGTTAAAAACCCTAATTGGACAAGAATTAGCCTAGCGAGACCGAAAATGATCTAACTGTTCATCCAATGACACAAACAAACCTATTGGATGCACAAGATTAGATAGAAACCCTAATTGGACAAGAATAAGCCCATGGAGGACGAAAATGACCTAATTGTTCATCCAAAGACACAAATGAACTTATTCGATGCACAAGATTGGTTGAAAACCCTAATTGGCCAAGAATAAGCCTAGGGAGACCGAAAATGACCTTATTCTTCATCCAATGACACAAATACACCTATTGGATGCACAAGATTGGTTAGAAACCCTAATTGGTCAAGAATATGCCTAGGGAGACCGAAAATGACCTAATTGTTCATCCAATGACACAAACACACCTATTTGATGCACAAGATTAGTTAAAAACCCTAATTGGACAAGAATAAGCCTAGGGAGACCGAAAATGACCTAATTGTTAATCCAATGTCAAAAACACACCTATTGGATGCACAAGATTGGTTAGAAACCCTAATTGGACAAGAATAAGCCTAGGGAGGACGAAAATGACCTAATTGTTCATCCAACGACACAAACACACCTATTGGATGCACAAGATTGGTTAGAAACCCTAATTGGACAAGAATAAGCCTAGGGAAGTCGTAAATGACCTAAATGTTCATCCAATGACACAAATACACCAATTGGATGCACACGATTGGTTAGAAACCCTAATTGGACAAGAATAAGCCTAGGGAAGTCGTAAATGACCTAAATGTTCATCCAATGACACAAACACACCAATTGGATGCACAAGATTGGTTAGAAACCCTAATTGGACAAGAATGAGCCTAGGGAGGATGAAAATGACGTAATTGTTCATCCAATGACAAAAATGAAGTTATTCAATGCACAAGATTGGTTGAAAACCCTAATTGGACAGAAATAACCCTTGGGAGGACGAAAATGACCTAAATGTTCATCCAATGACACAAACA
This sequence comes from Cicer judaicum, assembly GCA_037974835.1. Taxonomy (NCBI): domain Eukaryota; kingdom Viridiplantae; phylum Streptophyta; class Magnoliopsida; order Fabales; family Fabaceae; genus Cicer; species Cicer judaicum. The sequence continues at coordinate 624,687 of JBBPBS010000073.1, forward strand.
AACCTACTAGATGCACAAGATTGGTAAGAAACCCTAATTTGACTAGAATAAGCCTAGGGAGAACGAAAATGACCTAATTGTTTATCCAATGACACAAACACACCTATTGGATGCACAAGTTTGGTTGAAAATCCTAATTGGCCAAGAATAAGCCAAGGGATGATGAAAATGACCTAAATGTTGATCCAATGACACAAACACACCTAATGGATGCACAAGATAGGTTAAAAACCCTAATTGGACAAGAATAAGCCTAGGGAGACCGAAAATGACCTAATTGTTCATCCAATGACACAAACACACCTATTGGATGCACAAGATTAGTTAGAAACCCTAATTGGACAAGAAAAAGCCTAGGGAGGACGAAAATGACCTAATTATTCATCCGAAGACACAAATGAACTTATTCGATGCACAAGATTGGTTGAAAACCCTAATTGGACAAGAATAAGCCTAGGGAGTACGAAAATGACCTAAATGTTCATCCAATGACACAAACACACCTATTGGATGCACAAGATTCGTTAAAAACCCTAATTGGACAAGAATAAGCCTAGGGAGACCGAAAATGAACTAATTGTTCATCCAATGACACAAACACACCTATTGGATGCACAAGATTGGTTAGAAACCCTAATTGGACAAGAATAAGCCTAGGGCGGACGAAAATGACCTAATTGTTCATCCTATGATGAAAATGAACTTATTCAATGCACAAGATTGGTTGAAAACCCTAAGTGGAAAAGAATAACCCTAGGGAAGACGAAAATGACCTAAATGTTCATTCAATGACACAAACACACCTATTGGACGCACAAGATTTGTTAGAAACCCCAATTTTACAAGAATTAGCCTAGGGAGGACGAAAATGACCTAATTGTTCATCGCATGACAAAAACACACCTATTGGATGCATAAGGTTGGTTAGAAACTCTAATTGGAATAGAATAAGCCTAGGGAGGTCGAAATTGACGAAAATGTTCATCCAATGACACAAACACACCTATTGGATGCACAAGAATGGTTAGAAACCCTAATTGGCCAAGAATAAGCCAAGGGATGACCAAAATGACCTAAATGTTCATCCAATAACACAAACACACCTATTGGATGCACAAGATTGGTTAAAAACCCTAATTGGACAAGAATAAGCCTAGGGAGACCGAAAATGATCTAATTGTTCATCCAATGACACAAACACACCTATTGGATGCACAAGATTTGTTAGAAACCCTAATTAGACAAAAATAAGCCTAGGGAGGACGAAAATGACCTAAATGTTCATCCAATGACACAAACACACCTATTGGATGCACAAGATTCGTTAAAAACCCTAATTGGACAAGAATAAGCCTAGGGAGGACGAAAATGACCTAAATGTTCATCCAATGACACAAACACACCTATTGGATGCACAAGATTCGTTAAAAACCCTAATTGGACAAGAATAAGCCTAGGGAGACCGAAAATGACCTAATTGTTAATCCAATGACACAAACACACCTATTGGATGCACAAGATTGGTTAGAAACCCTAATTGGACAAGAATAAGCCTAGGGAAGTCGTAAATGACCTAAATGTTCATCCAATGACACAAATACACCAATTGGATGCACACGATTGGTTAGAAACCCTAATTGGACAAGAATAAGCCTAGGGAAGTCGTAAATGACCTAAATGTTCATCCAATGACACAAACACACCAATTGGATGCACAAGATTGGTTAGAAACCCTAATTGGACAAGAATGAGCCTAGGGAGGATGAAAATGACGTAATTGTTCATCCAATGACAAAAATGAAGTTATTCAATGCACAAGATTGGTTGAAAACCCTAATTGGACAGAAATAACCCTTGGGAGGACGAAAATGACCTAAATGTTCATCCAATGACACAAACAAACCTACTAGATGCACAAGATTGGTAAGAAACCCTAATTTGACTAGAATAAGCCTAGGGAGAACGAAAATGACCTAATTCTTTATCCAATGACACAAACACACCTATTGGATGCACAAGTTTGGTTGAAAATCCTAATTGGCCAAGAATAAGCCAAGGGATGATGAAAATGACCTAAATGTTGATCCAATGACACAAACACACCTAATGGATGCACAAGATAGGTTAAAAACCCTAATTGGACAAGAATAAGCCTAGGGAGACCGAAAATGACCTAATTGTTTATCCAATGACACAAACACACCTATTGGATGCACAAGATTAGTTAGAAACCCTAATTGGACAAGAATAAGCCTAGGGAGACCGAAAATGACCTAATTGTTCATCCAATGACACAAACACGCCTATTGGATGCACAAGATTAGTTACAAACCCTAATTGGACAAGAAAAAGCCTAGGGAGGACGAAAATGACCTAATTATTCATCCGAAGACACAAATGAACTTATTCGATGCACAAGATTGGTTGAAAACCCTAATTGGACAAGAATAAGCCTAGGGAGTACGTAAATGACCTAAATGTTGATCCAATGACACAAACACACCTATTGGATGCACAAGATTCGTTAAAAACCCTAATTGGAAAAGAATAAGCCTAGGGAGACCGAAAATGAACTAATTGTTCATCCAATGACACAAACTCACCTATTGGATGCACAAGATTGGTTAGAAACCCTAATTGGACAAGAATAAGCCAAAGGACGACGAAAATGACCTAAATGTTCATCCAATGACACAAACACACCTATTGGATGCACAAGATTGGTTAAAAACCCTAATTAGACAAGAATTAGCCTAGGGAGACCGAAAATGATCTAATTGTTCATCCAATGACACAAACACACCTATTGGATGCACAAGATTAGTTAGAAACCCTAATTGGATAAGAATAAGCCCATGGAGGACAAAAATGACCTAATTGTTCATCCAAAGACACAAATGAACTTATTCGATGCACAAGATTGGTTGAAAACCCTAATTGGCCAAGAATAAGCCTAGGAAGACCGAAAATGACCTTATTGTTCATCCAATGACACAAACACACCTATTGGATGCACAAGATTGGTTAGAAACCCTAATTGGACAAGAATAAGCCTAGGGAGGACGAAAATGACCTAATTGTTCATCCTATGACACAAATGAACTTATTCAATGCACAAGATCGGTTGAAAACCCTAATTGGAAAAGAATAACCCTAGGGAAGACGAAAATGACCTAAATGTTCATCCAATGACACAAAGACACCTATTGGACGCACAAGACTCGTTCGAAACCCTAATTTTACAAGAATAAGCCTAGGGAGGACGAAAATGACCTAATTGTTCATCCAATGACACAAACACACCTATTGGATGCACAAGATTGGTTAGAAACCATAATTGGTCAAGAATATGCCTAGGGAGACCGAAAATGACCTAACTGTTCATCCAATGACACAAACACACCTATTTGATGCACAAGATTAGTTAAAAACCCTAATTGGACAAGAATAAGCCTAGGGAGATCGAAAATGACCTAATTGTTAATCCAATGTCACAAACACACCTATTGGATGCACAAGATTGGTTAGAAACCCTAATTGGAAAAGAATAAGCCAAAGGACGACGAAAATGACCTAAATGTTCATCCAATGACACAAACACACCTATTGGATGCACAAGATTCGTTAAAAACCCTAATTGGACAAGAATAAGCCTAGGGAGACCGAAAATGAACTAATTGTTCATCCACTGACACAAACACACCTATTGGATGCACAAGATTGGTTAGAAACCCTAATTGGACAAGAATAAGCCTAGGGCGGACGAAAATGACCTAATTGTTCATCCTATGATGAAAATGAACTTATTCAATGCACAAGATTGGTTGAAAACCCTAAGTGGAAAAGAATAACCCTAGGGAAGACGAAAATGACCTAAATGTTCATTCAATGACACAAACACACCTATTGGACGCACAAGATTTGTTAGAAACCCCAATTTTACAAGAATTAGCCTAGGGAGGACGAAAATGACCTAATTGTTCATCGCATGACAAAAACACACCTATTGGATGGATAAGGTTGGTTAGAAACTATAATTGGAATAGAATAAGCCTAGGGAGGTCGAAATTGACGAAAATGTTCATCCAATGACACAAACACACCTATTGGATGCACAAGAATGGTTAGAAACCCTAATTGGCCAAGAATAAGCCAAGGGATGACCAAAATGACCTAAATGTTCATCCAATAACACAAACACACCTATTGGATGCACAAGATTGGTTAAAAACCCTAATTGGACAAGAATAAGCCTAGGGAGACCGAAAATGATCTAATTGTTCATCCAATGACACAAACACACCTATTGGATGCACAAGATTTGTTAGAAACCCTAATTAGACAAAAATAAGCCTAGGGAGGACGAAAATGACCTAAATGTTCATCCAATGACACAAACACACCTATTGGATGCACAAGATTCGTTAAAAACCCTAATTGGACAAGAATTAGCCTAGGGAGACCGAAAATGATCTAACTGTTCATCCAATGACACAAACACACCTATTGGATGCACAAGATTAGTTAGAAACCCTAATTGGACAAGAATAAGCCCATGGAGGACGAAAATGACCTAATTGTTCATCCAAAGACACAAATCAACTTATTCGATGGACAAGATTGGTTGAAAACCCTAATTGGCCAAGAATAAGCCTAGGGAGACCGAAAATGACCTTATTGTTCATCCAATGACACAAACACACCTATTGGATGCACAAGATTGGTTAGAAACCCTAATTGGACAAGAATAAGCCAAAGGACGACGAAAATGACCTAAATGTTCATCCAATGACACAAACACACCTATTGGATGCACAAGATTGGTTAAAAACCCTAATTAGACAAGAATTAGCCTAGGGAGACCGAAAATGACCTAATTTTTAATCCAATGTCACAAACACACCTATTGGATGCACAAGATTGGTTAGAAACCCTAATTGGACAAGAATAAGCCTATGGAGGACGAAAATGACCTAATTGTTCATCCAATGACACAAACTCACCTATTGGATGCACAAGATTGGTTAGAAACCCTAATTGGACAAGAATAAGCCAAAGGACGACGAAAATGACCTAAATGTTCATCCAATGACACAAACACACCTATTGGATGCACAAGATTGGTTAAAAACCCTAATTAGACAAGAATTAGCCTAGGGAGACCGAAAATGATCTAATTGTTCATCCAATGACACAAACACACCTATTGGATGCACAAGATTAGTTAGAAACCCTAATTGGATAAGAATAAGCCCATGGAGGACAAAAATGACCTAATTGTTCATCCAAAGACACAAATGAACTTATTCGATGCACAAGATTGGTTGAAAACCCTAATTGGCCAAGAATAAGCCTAGGGAGACCGAAAATGACCTTATTGTTCATCCAATGACACAAATACACCTATTGGATGCACAAGATTGGTTAGAAACCCTAATTGGACAAGAATAAGCCTAGGGAGGACGAAAATGACCTAATTGTTCATCCTATGACACAAATGAACTTATTCAATGCACAAGATCGGTTGAAAACCCTAATTGGAAAAGAATAACCGTAGGGAAGACGAAAATGACCTAAATGTTCATCCAATGACACAAAGACACCTATTGGACGCACAAGACTCGTTCGAAACCCTAATTTTACAAGAATAAGCCTAGGGAGGACGAAAATGACCTAATTGTTCATCCAATGACACAAACACACCTATTGGATGCACAAGATTGGTTAGAAACCCTAATTGGTCAAGAATATGCCTAGGGAGACCGAAAATGACCTAATTGTTTATCCAATGTCACAAACACACCTATTGGATGCACAAGATTGGTTAGAAACCCTAATTGGACAAGAATAAGCCTAGGGAGGACGAAAATGACCTAATTGTTCATCCAATGACACAAACACACCTATTGGATGCACAAGATAGGTTAGAAACCCTAATTAGCCAAGAATAAGCCAAGGGACGACGAAAATGACCTAAATGTTCATCCAATGACACACACACACCTATTGGATGCACAAGATTGGTTAAAAACCCTAATTAGACAAGAATTAGCCTAGGGAGACCGAAAATGATATAATTGTTCATCCAATGACACAAACACACCTATTGGATGCACAAGATTAGTTAGAAACCCTAATAGGAAAAGAATAAGCCCATGGAGGACGAAAATGACCTAATTGTTCATCCAAAGACACAAATGAACTTATTCGATGCAGAAGATTGGTTGAAAACCCTAATTGGCCAAGAATAAGCCTAGGGAGACCGAAAATGACCTTATTGTTTATCCAATGACACAAACACACCTATTGGATGCACAAGATTGGTTAGAAACCCTAATTGGACAAGAATAAGCCTAGGGAAGACCAAAATGACCTAATTGTTCATCCAATGACACAGTTGAAAACCCTAATTGGAAAAGAATAACCCTAGGGAAGACGAAAATGACCTAAATGTTCATCCAATGACACAAAGACACCTATTGGACGCACAAGACTCGTTAGAAACCCTAATTTTACAAGAATAAGCCTAGGGAGGACGAAAATGACCTAATTGTTCATCCAATGACAAAAACACACCTATTGGATGCACAAGAATGGTTAGAAACCCTAATTGGACAAGAATAAGCCTAGGGAGGACGAAAATGACCTAATTATTCATCCAACGACACAAACACACCTATTGGATGCACAAGATTGGTTAGAAACCCTAATTGGACAAGAATAAGCCTAGGGAAGTCGTAAATGACCTAAATGTTCATCCAATGACACAAATACACCAATTGGATGCACACGATTGGTTAGAAACCCTAATTGGACAAGAATAAGCCTAGGGAAGTCGTAAATGACCTAAATGTTCATCCAATGACACAAACACACCAATTGGATGCACAAGATTGGTTAGAAACCCTAATTGGACAAGAATGAGCCTAGGGAGGATGAAAATTACGTAATTGTTCATCCAATGACAAAAATGAAGTTATTCAATGCACAAGATTGGTTGAAAACCCTAATTGGACAGAAATAACCCTTGGGAGGACGAAAATGACCTAATTGTTCATCCAAAGACACAAATGAACTTATTCGATGCACAAGATTGGTTGAAAACCCTAATTGGCCAAGAATAAGCCTAGGGAGACCGAAAATGACCTTATTGTTCATCCAATGACACAAACACACCTATTGGATGCACAAGATTGGTTAGAAACCCTAATTGGACAAGAATAAGCCTAGGGAGGACGAAAATGACCTAATTGTTCATCCTATGACACAAACTCACCTATTGGATGCACAAGATTGGTTAGAAACCCTAATTGGACAAGAATAAGCCAAAGGACGACGAAAATGACCTAAATGTTCATCCAATGACACAAACACACCTATTGGATGCACAAGATTGGTTAAAAACCCTAATTAGACAAGAATTAGCCTAGGGAGACCGAAAATGATCTAATTGTTCATCTAATGACACAAACACACTTATTGGATGCACAAGATTAGTTAGAAACCCTAATTGGATAAGAATAAGCCCATGGAGGACAAAAATGACCTAATTGTTCATCCAAAGACACAAATGAACTTATTCGATGCACAAGATTGGTTGAAAACCCTAATTGGCCAAGAATAAGCCTAGGGAGACCGAAAATGACCTTATTGTTCATCCAATGACACAAACACACCTATTGGATGCACAAGATTGGTTAGAAACCCTAATTGGACAAGAATAAGCCTAGGGAGGACGAAAATGACCTAATTGTTCATCCTATGACACAAATGAACTTATTCAATGCACAAGATCGGTTGAAAACCCTAATTGGAAAAGAATAACCCTAGGGAAGACGAAAATGACCTAAATGTTCATCCAATGACACAAAGACACCTATTGGACGCACAAGACTCGTTCGAAACCCTAATTTTACAAGAATAAGCCTAGGGAGGACGAAAATGACCTAATTGTTCATCCAATGACACAAACACACCTATTGGATGCACAAGATTGGTTAGAAACCATAATTGGTCAAGAATATGCCTAGGGAGACCGAAAATGACCTAACTGTTCATCCAATGACACAAACACACCTATTTGATGCACAAGATTAGTTAAAAACCCTAATTGGACAAGAATAAGCCTAGGGAGACCGAAAATGACCTAATTGTTAATCCAATGTCACAAACACACCTATTGGATGCACAAGATTGGTTAGAAACCCTAATTGGAAAAGAATAAGCCAAAGGACGACGAAAATGACCTAAATGTTCATCCAATGACACAAACACACCTATTGGATGCACAAGATTCGTTAAAAACCCTAATTGGACAAGAATAAGCCTAGGGAGACCGAAAATGAACTAATTGTTCATCCAATGACACAAACACACCTATTGGATGCACAAGATTGGTTAGAAACCCTAATTGGACAAGAATAAGCCTAGGGCGGACGAAAATGACCTAATTGTTCATCCTATGATGAAAATGAACTTATTCAATGCACAAGATTGGTTGAAAACCCTAAGTGGAAAAGAATAACCCTAGGGAAGACGAAAATGACCTAAATGTTCATTCAATGACACAAACACACCTATTGGACGCACAAGATTTGTTAGAAACCCCAATTTTACAAGAATTAGCCTAGGGAGGACGAAAATGACCTAATTGTTCATCGCATGACAAAAACACACCTATTGGATGCATAAGGTTGGTTAGAAACTCTAATTGGAATAGAATAAGCCTAGGGAGGTCGAAATTGACGAAAATGTTCATCCAATGACACAAACACACCTATTGGATGCACAAGAATGGTTAGAAACCCTAATTGGCCAAGAATAAGCCAAGGGATGACCAAAATGACCTAAATGTTCATCCAATAACACAAACACACCTATTGGATGCACAAGATTGGTTAAAAACCCTAATTGGACAAGAATAAGCCTAGGGAGACCGAAAATGATCTAATTGTTCATCCAATGACACAAACACACCTATTGGATGCACAAGATTTGTTAGAAACCCTAATTAGACAAAAATAAGCCTAGGGAGGACGAAAATGACCTAAATGTTCATCCAATGACACAAACACACCTATTGGATGCACAAGATTCGTTAAAAACCCTAATTGGACAAGAATTAGCCTAGGGAGACCGAAAATGATCTAACTGTTCATCCAATGACACAAACACACCTATTGGATGCACAAGATTAGTTAGAAACCCTAATTGGACAAGAATAAGCCCATGGAGGACGAAAATGACCTAATTGTTCATCCAAAGACACAAATCAACTTATTCGATGGACAAGATTGGTTGAAAACCCTAATTGGCCAAGAATAAGCCTAGGGAGACCGAAAATGACCTTATTGTTCATCCAATGACACAAACACACCTATTGGATGCACAAGATTGGTTAGAAACCCTAATTGGACAAGAATAAGCCAAAGGACGACGAAAATGACCTAAATGTTCATCCAATGACACAAACACACCTATTGGATGCACAAGATTGGTTAAAAACCCTAATTAGACAAGAATTAGCCTAGGGAGACCGAAAATGACCTAATTTTTAATCCAATGTCACAAACACACCTATTGGATGCACAAGATTGGTTAGAAACCCTAATTGGACAAGAATAAGCCTAGGGAGGACGAAAATGACCTAATTGTTCATCCAATGACACAAACTCACCTATTGGATGCACAAGATTGGTTAGAAACCCTAATTGGACAAGAATAAGCCAAAGGACGACGAAAATGACCTAAATGTTCATCCAATGACACAAACACACCTATTGGATGCACAAGATTGGTTAAAAACCCTAATTAGACAAGAATTAGCCTAGGGAGACCGAAAATGATCTAATTGTTCATCCAATGACACAAACACACCTATTGGATGCACAAGATTAGTTAGAAACCCTAATTGGATAAGAATAAGCCCATGGAGGACAAAAATGACCTAATTGTTCATCCAAAGACACAAATGAACTTATTCGATGCACAAGATTGGTTGAAAACCCTAATTGGCCAAGAATAAGCCTAGGGAGACCGAAAATGACCTAATTGTTCATCCAATGACACAAACACACCTATTGGATGCACAAGATTGGTTAGAAACCCTAATTGGACAAGAATAAGCCTAGGGAGGACGAAAATGACCTAATTGTTCATCCTATGACACAAATGAACTTATTCAATGCACAAGATCGGTTGAAAACCCTAATTGGAAAAGAATAACCCTAGGGAAGACGAAAATGACCTAAATGTTCATCCAATGACACAAAGACACCTATTGGACGCACAAGACTCGTTCGAAACCCTAATTTTACAAGAATAAGCCTAGGGAGGACGAAAATGACCTAATTGTTCATCCAATGACACAAACACACCTATTGGATGCACAAGATTGGTTAGAAACCCTAATTGGTCAAGAATATGCCTAGGGAGACCGAAAATGACCTAATTGTTCATCCAATGACACAAACACACCTATTGGATGCACAAGATTAGTTAAAAACCCTAATTGGACAAGAATAAGCCTAGGGAGACCGAAAATGACCTAATTGTTAATCCAATGTCACAAACACACCTATTGGATGCACAAGATTGGTTAGAAACCCTAATTGGAAAAGAATAAGCCAAAGGACGACGAAAATGACCTAAATGTTCATCCAATGACACAAACACACCTATTGGATGCACAAGATTCGTTAAAAACCCTAATTCGACAAGAATAAGCCTAGGGAGACCGAAAATGAACTAATTGTTCATCCAATGACACAAACACACCTATTGGATGCACAAGATTGGTTAGAAACCCTAATTGGACAAGAATAAGCCTAGGGCGGACGAAAATGACCTAATTGTTCATCCTATGATGAAAATGAACTTATTCAATGCATAAGATTGGTTGAAAACCCTAAGTGGAAAAGAATAACCCTAGGGAAGACGAAAATGACCTAAATGTTCATTCAATGACACAAACACACCTATTGGACGCACAAGATTTGTTAGAAACCCCAATTTTACAAGAATTAGCCTAGGGAGGACGAAAATGACCTAATTGTTCATCCCATGACAAAAACACACCTATTGGATGCATAAGGTTGGTTAGAAACTCTAATTGGAATAGAATAAGCCTAGGGAGGTCGAAATTGACGAAAATGTTCATCCAATGACACAAACACACCTATTGGATGCACAAGAATGGTTAGAAACCCTAATTGGCCAAGAATAAGCCAAGCGATGACCAAAATGACCTAAATGTTCATCCAATAACACAAACACACCTATTGGATGCACAAGATTGGTTAAAAACCCTAATTGGACAAGAATAAGCCTAGGGAGACCGAAAATGATCTAATTGTTCATCCAATGACACAAACACACCTATTGGATGCACAAGATTTGTTAGAAACCCTAATTAGACAAAAATAAGCCTAGGGAGGACGAAAATGACCTAAATGTTCATCCAATGACACAAACACACCTATTGGATGCACAAGATTCGTTAAAAACCCTAATTGGACAAGAATTAGCCTAGGGAGACCTAAAATGATCTAACTGTTCATCCAATGACACAAACACACCTATTGGATGCACAAGATTAGTTAGAAACCCTAATTGGACAAGAATAAGCCCATGGAGGACGAAAATGACCTAATTGTTCATCCAAAGACACAAATCAACTTATTCGATGGACAAGATTGGTTGAAAACCCTAATTGGCCAAGAATAAGCCTAGGGAGACCGAAAATGACCTTATTGTTCATCCAATGACACAAACACACCTATTGGATGCACAAGATTGGTTAGAAACCCTAATTGGACAAGAATAAGCCAAAGGACGACGAAAATGACCTAAATGTTCATCCAATGACACAAACACACCTATTGGATGCACAAGATTGGTTAAAAACCCTAATTAGACAAGAATTAGCCTAGGGAGACCGAAAATGACCTAATTTTTAATCCAATGTCACAAACACACCTATTGGATGCACAAGATTGGTTAGAAACCCTAATTGGACAAGAATAAGCCTAGGGAAGTCGTAAATGACCTAAATATTCATCCAATGACACAAACACACCAATTGGATGCACAAGATTGGTTAGAAACCCTAATTGGACAAGAATGAGCCTAGGGAGGATGAAAATGACGTAATTGTTCATCCAATGACAAAAATGAAGTTATTCAATGCACAAGATTGGTTGAAAACCCTAATTGGACAGAAATAACCCTTGGGAGGACAAAAATGACCTAAATGTTCATCCAATGACACAAACAAACCTACTAGATGCACAAGATTGGTATGAAACCCTAATTGTTCATCCAATGACACAAACTCACCTATTGGATGCACAAGATTGGTTAGAAACCCTAATTGGACAAGAATAAGCCAAAGGACGACGAAAATGACCTAAATGTTCATCCAATGACACAAACACACCTATTGGATGCACAAGATTGGTTAAAAACCCTAATTGGACAAGAATTAGCCTAGGGAGACCGAAAATGATCTAACTGTTCATCCAATGACACAAACACACCTATTGGATGCACAAGATTAGTTAGAAACCCTAATTGGACAAGAATAAGCCCATGGAGGACGAAAATGACCTAATTGTTCATCCAAAGACACAAATCAACTTATTCGATGCACAAGATTGGTTGAAAACCCTAATTGGCCAAGAATAAGCCTAGGGAGACCGAAAATGACTTTATTGTTCATCCAATGACACAAACACACCTATTGGATGCACAAGATTAGTTAAAAACCCTAATTGGACAAGAATAAGCCTAGGGAGGCCGAAAATGACCTAATTGTTAATCCAATGTCACAAACACACCTATTGGATGCACAAGATTGGTTAGAAACCCTAATTGGACAAGAATAAGCCTAGGGAAGTCGTAAATGACCTAAATGTTCATCCAATGACACAAATACACCAATTGGATGCACACGATTGGTTAGAAACCCTAATTGGACAAGAATAAGCCTAGGGAAGTCGTAAATGACCTAAATGTTCATCCAATGACACAAACACACCAATTGGATGCACAAGATTGGTTAGAAACCCTAATTGGACAAGAATGAGCCTAGGGAGGATGAAAATGACGTAATTGTTCATCCAATGACAAAAATGAAGTTATTCAATGCACAAGATTGGTTAGAAACCCTAATTGGACAAGAATAAGCCTAGGGAAGACGAAAATGACCTAATTGTTCATCCAATGACACAAACACACCTATTGGATGCAAAGGATTGGTTAGAAACCCTAATTGGAAAAGAATAACCCTACGGAAGACGAAAATGACCTAAATGTTCATCCAATGACACAAACACACCTATTGGACGCACAAGATTGGTTAGAAACCCTAATTTTACAAGAATAAGCCTTGGGAGGACGAAAATGAACTAATTGTTCATCCAATGACACAAACACACCTACTGGATGCACAAAATTTGTTAGAAACCCTAATTGGACAAGAATAAGCCTAGGGAGACCGAAAATGACCTAATTGTTTATCCAATGACACAAACACACCTATTGGATGCACAAGATTAGTTAGAAACCCTAATTGGACAAGAATAAGCCTAGGGAGACCGAAAATGACCTAATTGTTCATCCAATGACACAAACACACCTATTGGATGCACAAGATTAGTTAGAAACCCTAATTGGACAAGAAAAAGCCTAGGGAGGACGAAAATGACCTAATTATTCATTCGAAGACACAAATGAACTTATTCGATGCACAAGATTGGTTGAAAACCCTAATTGGACAAGAATAAGCCTAGGGAGTACGAAAATGACCTAAATGTTCATCCAATGACACAAACACACCTATTGGATGCACAAGATTCGTTAAAAACCCTAATTGGACAAGAATAAGCCTAGGGAGACCGAAAATGAACTAATTGTTCATCCAATGACACATACACACCTATTGGATGCACAAGATTGGTTAGAAACCCTAATTGGACAAGAATAAGCCTAGGGCGGACGAAAATGACCTAATTGTTCATCCTATGACACAAATGAACTTATTCAATGCACAAGATTGGTTGAAAACCCTAAGTGGAAAAGAATAACCCTAGGGAAGACGAAAATGACCTAAATGTTCATTCAATGACACAAACACACCTATTGGACGCACAAGATTTGTTAGAAACCCCAATTTTACAAGAATTAGCCTAGGGAGGACGAAAATGACCTAATTGTTCATCCCATGACAAAAACACACCTATTGGATGCATAAGGTTGGTTAGAAACTCTAATTGGAATAGAATAAGCCTAGGGAGGTCGAAATTGACGAAAATGTTCATCCAATGACACAAACACACCTATTGGATGCACAAGAATGGTTAGAAACCCTAATTGGCCAAGAATAAGCCAAGCGATGACCAAAATGACCTAAATGTTCATCCAATAACACAAACACACCTATTGGATGCACAAGATTGGTTAAAAACCCTAATTGGACAAGAATAAGCCTAGGGAGACCGAAAATGATCTAATTGTTCATCCAATGACACAAACACACCTATTGGATGCACAAGATTTGTTAGAAACCCTAATTAGACAAAAATAAGCCTAGGGAGGACGAAAATGACCTAAATGTTCATCCAATGACACAAACACACCTATTGGATGCACAAGATTCGTTAAAAACCCTAATTGGACAAGAATTAGCCTAGGGAGACCGAAAATGATCTAACTGTTCATCCAATGACACAAACACACCTATTGGATGCACAAGATTAGTTAGAAACCCTAATTGGACAAGAATAAGCCCATGGAGGACGAAAATGACCTAATTGTTCATCCAAAGACACAAATCAACTTATTCGATGGACAAGATTGGTTGAAAACCCTAATTGGCCAAGAATAAGCCTAGGGAGACCGAAAATGACCTTATTGTTCATCCAATGACACAAACACACCTATTGGATGCACAAGATTGGTTAGAAACCCTAATTGGACAAGAATAAGCCAAAGGACGACGAAAATGACCTAAATGTTCATCCAATGACACAAACACACCTATTGGATGCACAAGATTGGTTAAAAACCCTAATTAGACAAGAATTAGCCTAGGGAGACCGAAAATGACCTAATTTTTAATCCAATGTCACAAACACACCTATTGGATGCACAAGATTGGTTAGAAACCCTAATTGGACAAGAATAAGCCTAGGGAAGTCGTAAATGACCTAAATATTCATCCAATGACACAAACACACCAATTGGATGCACAAGATTGGTTAGAAACCCTAATTGGACAAGAATGAGCCTAGGGAGGATGAAAATGACGTAATTGTTCATCCAATGACAAAAATGAAGTTATTCAATGCACAAGATTGGTTGAAAACCCTAATTGGACAGAAATAACCCTTGGGAGGACAAAAATGACCTAAATGTTCATCCAATGACACAAACAAACCTACTAGATGCACAAGATTGGTATGAAACCCTAATTGTTCATCCAATGACACAAACTCACCTATTGGATGCACAAGATTGGTTAGAAACCCTAATTGGACAAGAATAAGCCAAAGGACGACGAAAATGACCTAAATGTTCATCCAATGACACAAACACACCTATTGGATGCACAAGATTGGTTAAAAACCCTAATTGGACAAGAATTAGCCTAGGGAGACCGAAAATGATCTAACTGTTCATCCAATGACACAAACACACCTATTGGATGCACAAGATTAGTTAGAAACCCTAATTGGACAAGAATAAGCCCATGGAGGACGAAAATGACCTAATTGTTCATCCAAAGACACAAATCAACTTATTCGATGCACAAGATTGGTTGAAAACCCTAATTGGCCAAGAATAAGCCTAGGGAGACCGAAAATGATCTTATTGTTCATCCAATGACACAAACACACCTATTGGATGCACAAGATTGGTTAGAAACCCTAATTGGTCAAGAATATGCCTAGGGAGACCGAAAATGACCTAATTGTTCATCCAATGACACAAACACACCTATTTGATGCACAAGATTAGTTAAAAACCCTAATTGGACAAGAATAAGCCTAGGGAGACCGAAAATGACCTAATTGTTAATCCAATGTCACAAACACACCTATTGGATGCACAAGATTGGTTAGAAACCCTAATTGGACAAGAATAAGCCTAGGGAGGACGAAAATGACCTAATTGTTCATCCAATGACACAAACACACCTATTGGATGCACAACATTGGTTAGAAACCCTAATTGGACAAGAATAAGCCTAGGGAAGTCGTAAATGACCTAAATGTTCATCCAATGACACAAATACACCAATTGGATGCACACGATTGGTTAGAAACCCTAATTGGACAAGAATAAGCCTAGGGAAGTCGTAAATGACCTAAATGTTCATCCAATGACACAAACACACCAATTGGATGCACAAGATTGGTTAGAAACCCTAATTGGACAAGAATGAGCCTAGGGAGGATGAAAATGACGTAATTGTTCATCCAATGACAAAAATGAAGTTATTCAATGCACAAGATTGGTTGAAAACCCTAATTGGACAGAAATAACCCTTGGGAGGACAAAAATGACCTAAATGTTCATCCAATGACACAAACAAACCTACTAGATGCACAAGATTGGTATGAAACCCTAATT
>JBBPBS010000073.1:650052-664577 GCA_037974835.1 Cicer judaicum
ACCTAATTGTTAATCCAATGTCACAAACACACCTATTGGATGCACAAGATTGGATAGAAACCCTAATTGGACAAGAATAAGCCTAGGGAGGACGAAAATGACCTAATTGTTCATCCAATGACACAAACACACCTATTGGATGCACAAGATTAGTTAAAAACTCTAATTGGACAAGAATAAGCCTAGGGAGACCGAAAATGACCTAATTGTTAATCCAATGTCACAAACACACCTATTGGATGCACAAGATTGGTTAGAAACCCTAATTGGACAAGAATAAGCCTAGGGAAGTCGTAAATGACCTAATTGTTCATCCAATGACACAAACACACCAATTGGATGCACAAGATTGGTTAGAAACCCTAATTGGACAAGAATGAGCCTAGGGAGGATGAAAATGACGTAATTGTTCATCCAATGACAAAAATGAAGTTATTCAATGCACAATATTGGTTGAAAACCCTAATTGGACAGAAATAACCCTTGGGAGGACGAAAATGACCTAAATGTTCATCCAATGACACAAACAAACCTGCTAGATGCACAAGATTGGTATGAAACCCTAATTGGAAAAGAATAACCCTAGGGAAGACGAAAATGACCTAAATGTTCATCCAATGACACAAAGACACCTATTGGACGCACAAGACTCGTTCGAAACCCTAAATTTACAAGAATAAGCCTAGGGAGGACGAAAATGACCTAAATGTTGATCCAATGACACAAACACACCTAATGGATGCACAAGATAGGTTAGAAACCCTAATTGGTCAAGAATAAGCCTAGGGAGACCGAAAATGACCTAATTGTTTATCCAATGACACAAACACACCTATTTGATGCACAAGATTAGTTAAAAACCCTAATTGGACAAGAATAAGCCTAGGGAGACCGAAAATGACCTAATTGTTAATCCAATGTCACAAACACACCTATTGGATGCACAAGATTGGTTAGAAACCCTAATTGGACAAGAATAAGCCTAGGGAGGACGAAAATGACTTAATTGTTCATCCAATGACACAAACACACCTATTGGATGCACAAGATTGGTTAGAAACCCTAATTGGCCAAGAATAAGCTAAGGGACGACGAAAATGACCTAAATGTTCATCCAATGACACAAACACACCTATTGGATGCACAAGATTGGTTAAAAACCCTAATTAGACAAGAATTAGCCTAGGGAAACCGAAAATGATCTAATTGTTCATCCAATGACACAAACACACCTATTGGATGCACAAGATTAGTTAGAAACCCTAATTGGAAAAGAATAAGCCCATGGAGGACGAAAATGACCTAATTGTTCATCCAAAGACACAAATGAACTTATTCGATGCACAAGTTTGGTGGAAAACCCTAATTGGCCAAAAATAAGCCTAGGGAGACCGAAAATGACCTTATTGTTCATCCTATGACACAAACACACCTATTGGATGCACAAGATTGGTTAGAAATCCTAATTGGACAAGAATAAGCCTAGGGAGGACGAAAATGACCTAATTGTTCATCCTATGACACAAATAAACTAATTCAATGCACAAGATCGGTTGAAAACCCTAATTGGAAAAGAATAACCCTAGGGAAGACGAAAATGACCTAAATGTTCATCCAATGACACAAAGACACCTATTGGACGCACAAGACTCGTTAGAAACCCTAATTTTACAAGAATAAGCCTAGGGAGGACGAAAATGACCTAATTGTTCATCCAATGACAAAAACACACCTATTGGATGCACAAGAATGGTTAGAAACCCTAATTGGCCAAGAATAAGCCAAGGGATGACCAAAATGACCTAAATGTTCATCCAATAACACAAACACACCTATTGGATGCACAAGATTGGTTAAAAACCCTAATTGGACAAGAATAAGCCTAGGGAGACCGAAAATGATCTAATTGTTCATCCAATGACACAAACACACCTATTGGATGCACAAGATTTGTTAGAAACCCTAATTAGACAAAAATAAGCCTAGGGAGGACGAAAATGACCTAAATGTTCATCCAATGACACAAACACACCTATTGGATGCACAAGATTCGTTAAAAACCCTAATTGGACAAGAATTAGCCTAGGGAGACCGAAAATGATCTAACTGTTCATCCAATGACACAAACACACCTATTGGATGCACAAGATTAGTTAGAAACCCTAATTGGACAAGAATAAGCCCATGGAGGACGAAAATGACCTAATTGTTCATCCAAAGACACAAATCAACTTATTCGATGGACAAGATTGGTTGAAAACCCTAATTGGCCAAGAATAAGCCTAGGGAGACCGAAAATGACCTTATTGTTCATCCAATGACACAAACACACCTATTGGATGCACAAGATTGGTTAGAAACCCTAATTGGACAAGAATAAGCCAAAGGACGACGAAAATGACCTAAATGTTCATCCAATGACACAAACACACCTATTGGATGCACAAGATTGGTTAAAAACCCTAATTGGACAAGAATTAGCCTAGGGAGACCGAAAATGATCTAACTGTTCATCCAATGACACAAACACACCTATTGGATGCACAAGATTAGTTAGAAACCCTAATTGGACAAGAATAAGCCCATGGAGGACGAAAATGACCTAATTGTTCATCCAAAGACACAAATCAACTTATTCGATGCACAAGATTGGTTGAAAACCCTAATTGGCCAAGAATAAGCCTAGGGAGACCGAAAATGACCTTATTGTTCATCCAATGACACAAACACACCTATTGGATGCACAAGATTAGTTAAAAACCCTAATTGGACAAGAATAAGCCTAGGGAGACCGAAAATGACCTAATTGTTTATCCAATGACACAAACACACCTATTGGATGCACAAGATTAGTTAGAAACCCTAATTGGACAAGAATAAGCCTAGGAAGACCGAAAATGACCTAATTGTTCATCCAATGACACAAACACACCTATTGGATGCACAAGATTAGTTAGAATCCCTAATTGGACAAGAAAAAGCCTAGGGAGGACGAAAATGACCTAATTATTCATCCGAAGACACAAATGAACTTATTCGATGCACAAGATTGGTTGAAAACCCTAATTGGACAAGAATAAGCCTAGGGAGTACGAAAATGACCTAAATGTTCATCCAATGACACAAACACACCTATTGGATGCACAAGATTCGTTAAAAACCCTAATTGGACAAGAATAAGCCTAGGGAGACCGAAAATGAACTAATTGTTCATCCAATGACACAAACACACCTATTGGATGCACAAGATTGGTTAGAAACCCTAATTGGACAAGAATAAGCCTAGGGCGGACGAAAATGACCTAATTGTTCATCCTATGATGAAAATGAACTTATTCAATGCACAAGATTGGTTGAAAACCCTAAGTGGAAAAGAATAACCCTAGGGAAGACGAAAATGACCTAAATGTTCATTCAATGACACAAACACACCTATTGGACGCACAAGATTTGTTAGAAACCCCAATTTTACAAGAATTAGCCTAGGGAGGACGAAAATGACCTAATTGTTCATCCCATGACAAAAACACACCTATTGGATGCATAAGGTTGGTTAGAAACTCTAATTGGAATAGAATAAGCCTAGGGAGGTCGAAATTGACGAAAATGTTCATCCAATGACACAAACACACCTATTGGATGCACAAGAATGGTTAGAAACCCTAATTGGCCAAGAATAAGCCAAGGGATGACCAAAATGACCTAAATGTTCATCCAATAACACAAACACACCTATTGGATGCACAAGATTGGTTAAAAACCCTAATTGGACAAGAATAAGCCTAGGGAGACCGAAAATGACCTAATTGTTCATCCAATGACACAAACACACCTATTGGATGCACAAGATTTGTTAGAAACCCTAATTAGACAAAAATAAGCCTAGGGAGGACGAAAATGACCTAAATGTTCATCCAATGACACAAACACACCTATTGGATGCACAAGATTCGTTAAAAACCCTAATTGGACAAAAATAAGCCTAGGGAGGACGAAAATGACCTAAATGTTCATCCAATGACACAAACACACCTATTGGATGCACAAGATTGGTTAAAAACCCTAATCGGACAAGAATTAGCCTAGGGAGACCGAAAATGATCTAACTGTTCATCCAATGACACAAACACACCTATTGGATGCACAAGATTAGTTAGAAACCCTAATTGGACAAGAATAAGCCCATGGAGGACGAAAATGACCTAATTGTTCATCCAAAGACACAAATCAACTTATTCGATGCACAAGATTGGTTGAAAACCCTAATTGGCCAAGAATAAGCCTAGGGAGACCGAAAATGACCTTATTGTTCATCCAATGACACAAACACACCTATTAGATGCACAAGATTGGTTAGAAACCCTAATTGGTCAAGAATATGCCTAGGGAGACCGAAAATGACCTAATTGTTCATCCAATGACACAAACACACCTATTTGATGCACAAGATTAGTTAAAAACCCTAATTGGAGAAGAATAAGCCTAGGGAGACTGAAAATGGCCTAATTGTTAATCCAATGTCACAAACACACCTATTGGATGCACAAGATTGGTTAGAAACCCTAATTGGACAAGAATAAGCCTAGGGAGGACGAAAATGACCTAATTGTTCATCCAATGACACAAACACACCTATTGGATGCACAACATTGGTTAGAAACCCTAATTGGACAAGAATAAGCCTAGGGAAGTCGTAAATGACCTAAATGTTCATCCAATGACACAAATACACCAATTGGATGCACACGATTGGTTAGAAACCCTAATTGGACAAGAATAAGCCTAGGGAAGTCGTAAATGACCTAAATGTTCATCCAATGACACAAACACACCAATTGGATGCACAAGATTGGTTAGAAACCCTAATTGGACAAGAATGAGCCTAGGGAGGATGAAAATGACGTAATTGTTCATCCAATGACAAAAATGAAGTTATTCAATGCACAAGATTGGTTAGAAACCCTAATTGGACAAGAATAAGCCTAGGGAAGACGAAAATGACCTAATTGTTCATCCAATGACACAAACACACCTATTGGATGCAAAGGATTGGTTAGAAACCCTAATTGGAAAAGAATAACCCTACGGAAGACGAAAATGACCTAAATGTTCATCCAATGACACAAACACACCTATTGGACGCACAAGATTGGTTAGAAACCCTAATTTTACAAGAATAAGCCTTGGGAGGACGAAAATGAACTAATTGTTCATCCAATGACACAAACACACCTACTGGATGCACAAAATTTGTTAGAAACCCTAATTGGACAAGAATAAGCCTAGGGAGACCGAAAATGACCTAATTGTTTATCCAATGACACAAACACACCTATTGGATGCACAAGATTAGTTAGAAACCCTAATTGGACAAGAATAAGCCTAGGGAGACGGAAAATGACCTAATTGTTCATCCAATGACACAAACACACCTATTGGATGCACAAGATTAGTTAGAAACCCTAATTGGACAAGAAAAAGCCTAGGGAGGACGAAAATGACCTAATTATTCATCCGAAGACACAAATGAACTTATTCGATGCACAAGATTGGTTGAAAACCCTAATTGGACAAGAATAAGCCTAGGGAGTACGAAAATGACCTAAATGATCATCCAATGACACAAACACACCTATTGGATGCACAAGATTCGTTAAAAACCCTAATTGGACAAGAATAAGCCTAGGGAGACCGAAAATGAACTAATTGTTCATCCAATGACACAAACAAACCTATTGGATGCACAAGATTGGTTAGAAACCCTAATTGGACAAGAATAACCCTAGGGCGGACGAAAATGACCTAATTGTTCATCCTATGACCCAAATGAACTTATACAATGCACAAGATTGGTTGAAAACCCTATGTTGAAAAGAATAACCCTAGGGAAGACGAAAATGACCTAAATGTTCATTCAATGACACAAACACACCTATTGGACGCACAAGATTGGTTAGAAACCCCAATTTTACAAGAATTAGCCTAGGGAGGACGAAAATGACCTAATTGTTCATCCCATGACAAAAACACACCTATTGGATGCATAAGGTTGGTTAGAAACTCTAATTGGAATAGAATAAGCCTAGGGAGGTCGAAATTGACGAAAATGTTCATCCAATGACACAAACAAACCTACTAGATGCACAAGATTGGTATGAAACCCTAATTTGACTAGAATAAGCCTAGGGAGAACGAAAATGACCTAATTGTTTATCCAATGACACAAACACACCTATTGGATGCACAACTTTGGTTGAAAATCCTAATTGGCCAAGAATAAGCCAAGGGAGACCAAAAATGATCTAACTGTTCATCCAATGACACAAACACACCTATTGGATGCACTAGATTTGTTAGAAACCCTAATTGGACAAGAATAAGCCGATGGAGGACGAAAATGACAAAAATGTTCATCCAATGACTCAAACACACCTATTGGATGCACAAGATTGGTTAGAAATCCTAATTGGCCAAGAATAAGCCTAGGGAGACCGAAAATGACCATATTGTTCATCCAATGACACAAACACACCTATTGGATGCACAAGATTGGTTAGAAACCGTAATTGGACAAGAATAAGCCTAGGGAGACCGAAAATGACCTAATTGTTCATCCAATGACACAAACACACCTACTGGATGCACAAGATTTGTTAGAAACCCTAATTCGACTAGAATGAGCCTAGGGAGAACGAAAATGACCTAAATGTTCATCCAATGACACAAACACACGAATTGGATGCTCAAGATTAGTTAAAAACCCTAATTGGACAAGAATAAGCCTAGGGAGACTGAAAATGACCTAATTGTTCATCGAATGACACAAACACACCTATTGGATGCACAAGATTGGTTAGAAACCCTAATTGGACAAGAATAACCCTAGGGCGGACGAAAATGACCTAATTGTTCATCCTATGACCCAAATGAACTTATTCAATGCACAAGATTGGTTGAAAACCCTAAGTGGAAAAGAATAACCCTAGGGAAGACGAAAATGACCTAAATGTTCATTCAATGACAAAAACACACCTATTGGACGCACAAGATTGGTTAGAAACCCCAATTTTACAAGAATTAGCCTAGGGAGAACGAAAATGACCTAATTATTCATCCCATGACAAAAACACACCTATTGGATGCATAAGGTTGGTTAGAAACTCTAATTGGCCAAGAATAAGCCAAGGGATGACCAAAATGACCTAAATGTTCATCCAATAACACAAACACACCTATTGGATGCACAAGATTGGTTAAAAACCCTAATTGGACAAGAATAAGCCTAGGGAGACCGAAAATGATCTAATTGTTCATCCAATGACCCAAACACACCTATTGGATGCACAAGATTTGTTAGAAACCCTAATTGGACAAGAATAAGCCTAGGGAGGACGAAAATGACCTAATTGTTCATCCAAAGTCACAAATGAACTTATTCGATACACAAGATTGGTTGAAAACCCTAATTAGGCAAAAATAAGCCTAGGGAGGACGAAAATAACCTAAATGTTCATCCAATGACACAAACACACCTATTGGATGCACAAGATTCGTTAAAAACCCTAATTGGACAAAAATAAGCCTAGGGAGGACGAAAATGACCTAAATGTTCATCCAATGACACAAACACACCTATTGGATGCACAAGATTGGTTAAAAACCCTAATTGGACAAGAATTAGCCTAGGGAGACCGAAAATGATCTAACTGTTCATCCAATGACACAAACACACCTATTGGATGCACAAGATTAGTTAGAAACCCTAATTGGACAAGAATAAGCCCATGGAGGACGAAAATGACCTAATTGTTCATCCAAAAACACAAATCAACTTATTCGATGCACAAGATTGGTTGAAAACCCTAATTGGCCAAGAATAAGCCTAGGGAGACCGAAAATGACCTTATTGTTCATCCAATGACACAAACACACCTATTGGATGCACAAGATTAGTTAAAAACCCTAATTGGACAAGAATAAGCCTAGGGAGACCGAAAATGACCTAATTGTTAATCCAATATCACAAACACACCTATTGTTTGCACAAGATTGGTTAGAAACCCTAATTGGACAAGAATAAGCCTAGGGAAGTCGTAAATGACCTAAATGTTCATCCAATGACACAAATACACCAATTGGATGCACACGATTGGTTAGAAACCCTAATTGGACAAGAATTAGCCTAGGGAAGTCGTAAATGACCTAAATGTTCATCCAATGACACAAACACACCAATTGGATGCACAAGATTGGTTAGAAACCCTAATTGGACAAGAATAAGCCTAGGGAGACCGAAAATGATCTAATTGTTCATCCAATGACACAAATACACCTATTGGATGCACAAGATTTGTTAGAAACCCTAATTGGACAAGAATAAGCCGATGGAGGACGAAAATAACGAAAATGTTCATCCAATGACTCAAACACACCTATTGGATGCACAAGATTGGTTAGAAATCCTAATTGGCCAAGAATAAGCCTAGGGAGACCGAAAATGACCATATTGTTCATCCAATGACACAAACACATCTATTGGATGCACAAGATTGGTTAGAAACCGTAATTGGACAAGAATAAGCCTAGGGAGACCGAAAATGACCTAATTGTTCATCCAATGACACAAACACACCTATTGGATGCACAAGATTAGTTTAAAACCCTAATTGGAAAAGAATAAGCCTAGGGAGACCGAAAATGACCTAATTGTTAATCCAATGACACAAACACACCTACTGGATGCACAAGATTTGTTAGAAACCCTAATTCGACTAGAATAAGCCTAGGGAGAACGAAAATGACCTAATTGGACAAGAATAAGCCTAGGGAGACTGAAAATTACCTAATTGTTCATCGAATGAAACAAACACACCTATTCGATGCACAAGATTGGTTAGAAACCCTAATTGGACAAGAATAAGCCTAAGGAGGACGAAAATGACCTTATTGTTCATCCAATGACACAAACACACCTATTGGATGCACAAGATCGGTTAGAAACCCTAATTGGAAAAGCACAACCCTAGGGAAGACGAAAATGACCTAAATGTTCATCCAATGACACAAACACACCTATTGGACGCACAAGATTGGTTAGAAACCCTAATTTTACAAGAATAAGCCTAGGGAGGACGAAAATGAACTAATTG
The DNA here is from genome assembly GCA_037974835.1 of Cicer judaicum. Classification (NCBI taxonomy): domain Eukaryota; kingdom Viridiplantae; phylum Streptophyta; class Magnoliopsida; order Fabales; family Fabaceae; genus Cicer; species Cicer judaicum. The sequence goes on from JBBPBS010000073.1 coordinate 659,202, forward strand.
TTCATCCAATGACACAAACGCACCTACTGGATGCACAAGATTTGTTAGAAACCCTAATTCGACTAGAATAAGCCTAGGGAGACCGAAAATGACCTTATTGTTCATCCAATGACACAAACACACCTATTGGATGCACAAGATTGGTTAGAAACCCTAATTGGACAAGAATAAGCCTAGGGAGGACGAAAATGACCTAATTGTTCATCCTATGACACAAATGAACTTATTCAATGCACAAGATCGGTTGAAAACCCTAATTGGAAAAGAATAACCCTAGGGAAGACGAAAATGACCTAAATGTTCATCCAATGACACAAAGACACCTATTGGACGCACAAGACTCGTTCGAAACCCTAATTTTACAGGAATAAGCCTAGGGAGGACGAAAATGACCTAATTGTTCATCCAATGACACAAACACACCTATTGGATGCACAAGATTTGTTAGAAACCCAAATTGGTCAAGAATATGCCTAGGGAGACCGAAAATGACCTAATTGTTCATCCAATGACACAAACACACCTATTTGATGCACAAGATTAGTTAAAAACCCTAATTGGACAAGAATAAGCCTAGGGAGAACGAAAATGACCTAAATGTTCATCCAATGACACAAACTCACCAATTGGATGCTCAAGATTAGTTAAAAACCCTAATTGGACAAGAATAAGCCTAGGGAGACTGAAAATGACCTAATTGTTCATCGAATGACAGAAACACACCTATTGGATGCACAAGATTGGTTAGAAACCCTAATTGGACAAGAATAAGCCTAGGGAGGACGAAAATGACCTTATTGTTCATCCAATGACACAAACACACCTATTGGATGCACAAGATCGGTTAGAAACCCTAATTGGAAAAGCACAACCCTAGGGAAGACGAAAATGACCTAAATGTTCATCCAATGACATAAACACACCTATTGGACGCACAAGATTGGTTAGAAACCCTAATTTTACAAGAATAAGCCTAGGGAGGACGAAAATGAACTAATTATTCATCCAATGACACAAACACACCTACTGGATGCACAAGATTTGTTAGAAACCCTAATTCGACTAGAATAAGCCTAGGGACACCGAAAATGACCTTATTGTTCATCCAATGACACAAACACACCTATTGGATGCACAAGATTGGTTAGAAACCCTAATTGGACAAGAATAAGCCTAGGGAGGACGAAAATGACCTAATTGTTCATCCTATGACACAAATGAACTTATTCAATGCACAAGATCGGTTGAAAACCCTAATTGGAAAAGAATAACCCTAGGGAAGACGAAAATCACCTAAATGTTCATCCAATGACACAAAGACACCTATTGGACGCACAAGACTCGTTCGAAACCCTAATTTTACAAGAATAAGCCTAGGGAGGACGAAAATGACCTAATTGTTCATCCAATGACACAAACACACCTATTGGATGCACAAGATTGGTTAGAAACCCTAATTGGTCAAGAATATGCCTAAGGAGGCCGAAAATGACCTAATTGTTCATCCAATGACACAAACACACCTATTGGATGCACAAGATTGGTTAGAAACCCTAATTGGACAAGAATAAGCCTAGGGAGGACGAAAATGACCTAATTGTTCATCCAATGACACAAACACACCTATTGGATGCACAAGATTGGTTAGAAACCATAATTGGACAAGAATAAGACTAGGGAAGTCGAAAATGACCTAAATGTTCATCCAATGATACAAACACAAGTATTGGATGCACAAGATTGGTTAGAAACCGTTATTGGACAAGAATAAGCCTAGGGAGGTCGAAAAGTACCTAAATGTTCATCCAATGACACAAACAAAACTATTGGATGCACAAGATTTGTTAGAAACCCTAATTGGAAAAGAATAAGCCTAGGGAGGTCGAAAATGACCTAAATGTTCATCTAATTACACAAACACACCAATTGGACGCACAAGATTTGTTAGAAACCCTAATTGGACAAGAATAAGCCTACGGAGGACGAAAATGACCTAATTGTTCTTCCAATGACACAAACACACCTATTGGATGCACAAGATTGGTTAGAAACCCTAATTGGACAAGAATAAGCCTAGGGAGGACGAAAATGACCTAATTGTTCATCCAATGACACAAACACACCTATTGGATGCACAAGATTGGTTAGAAACCCTAATTGGACAAGAATAATCCCAGGGAGGACGAAAATGACCTAATTGTTCATCCAATGACACAAACACACCTATAGGATGCACAAGATTGGTTAGAAACCCTAATTGGACAAGAATAATCCCAGGGAGGACGAAAATGACCTAATTGTTCATCCAATGACACAAACACAGCTATTGGATGCACAAGATTGGTTAGAAACCCTAATTGGACAAGAATAAGCCCATGGAGGTCGAAAATGACCTAATTGTTCATCCAATGACACAAACACACCTATTGGATGCACAAGATTGGTTAGAAACCCTAATTGGACAAGAATAAGCCGAGGGAGGAAGAAAATGACCTAATTGTTCATCCAATGACACAAACACACCTATTGGATGCACAAGATTGGTTAGAAACCCTAATTGGACAAGAATAAGCCTAGGGAGGACGAAAATGACCTAATTGTTCATCCAATGACACAAACACACCTATTGGATGCACAAGATTGGTTAGAAACCCTAATTGGACAAGAATAAGCCTAGGGATGACGAAAATGACCTAATTGTTCATCCAATGACACAAACACACCTATTGGATGCACAAGATTGGTTAGAAACCCTAATTGGACAAGAATAAGCCTAGGGAGGACGAAAATGACCTAATTGTTCATCCAATGACACAAACGCAACTATTGGATGCACAAGATTGGTTAGAAACCCTAATTGGACAAGACTAAGCCTAGGAAGGATGAAAATGACCTAAATGTTCATCCAATGACACAAAAACACCTATTGGATGCACAAGATTGGTTAGAAACCCTAATTGGAAAAGATTAAGTTTATGGAGGACGAAAATGACCTAAATGTTCATCCAACGACACAAAACACAAATATTGGATGCACAAGATTGGTTAGAAACCCTAATTGGACAAGAATAAGCCTAGGGAGGACGAAAATGACCTAATTGTTCATCCAATGACACAAACACACCTATTGGATGCACAAGATTGGTTAGAAACCCTAATTGGACAAGAATAAGCCTAGGGAGGACGAAAATGACCTAATTGTTCATCCAATGACACAAACGCAACAATTGGATGCACAAGATTGGTTAGAAACCCTAATTGGACAAGACTAAGCCTAGGAAGGATAAAAATGACCTAAATGTTCATCCAATGACACAAAAACACCTATTGGATGCACAAGATTGGTTAGAAACCCTAATTGGAAAAGAATAAGTATATGGAGGACGAAAATGACCTAAATGTTCATCCAATGACACAAAACACAACTATTGGATGCACAAGATTGGTTAGAAACCCTAATTGGACAAGAATAAGCCTAGGGAGGACGAAAATGACCTAATTGTTCATCCAATGACACAAACACACCTATTGGATGCACAAGATTGGTTAGAAACCCTAATTGGACAAGAATAAGCCTAGGGAGGACGAAAATGACCTAATTGTTCATCCAATGACACAAGCACACCTATTGTATGCACAAGATTAGTTAGGAACCCAAATTCGACAAGAATAAGCCTAGGGAGGACAAAAATGACCTAATTGTGCATCCAACGACACAAACACACCTATTGGATGCACAAGATTGGTTAGAAACCCTAATTGGACAAGAATAAGCCTAGGGAGGACGAAAATGACCTAATTGTTCATCCAATGACACAAACACACCTATTGGATGCACAAGATTGGTTAGAAACCCTAATTGGCCAAGAATAAGCCAAGGGACGACGAAAATGACCTAAATGTTCATCCAATGACACAAACACACCTATTGGATGCACAAGATTGGTTAAAAACCCTAATTAGACAAGAATTAGCCTAGGGAGACCGAAAATGATCTAATTGTTCATCCAATGACACAAACACACCTATTGGATGCACAAGATTAGTTAGAAACCCTAATTGGAAAAGAATAAGCCCATGGAGGACGAAAATGACCTAATTGTTCATCCAAAGACACAAATGAACTTATTCGATGCACAAGATTGGTTGAAAACCCTAATTGGCCAAGAATAAGCCTAGGGAGACCGAAAATGACCTTATTGTTCATCCAATGACACAAACACACCTATTGGATGCACAAGATTGGTTAGAAACCCTAATTGGACAAGAATAAGCCTAGGGAGGACGAAAATGACCTAATTGTTCATCCTATGACACAAATAAACTTATTCAATGCACAAGATCGGTTGAAAACCCAAATTGGAAAAGAATAACCCTAGGGAAGACGAAAATGACCTAAATGTTCATCCAATGACACAAACACACCAATTGGATGCTCAAGATTAGTTAAAAACCCTAATTAGACAAGAATAAGCCTAGGGAGACTGAAAATGACCTAATTGTTCATTGAATGACACAAACACACCTATTGGATGCACAAGATTGGTTAGAAACCCTAATTGGACAAGAATAAGCCTAGGGAGGACGAAAATGACCGAATTGTTCATCCAATGACACAAACACACCTATTGGATGCACAAGATTGGTTAGAAACCCTAATTGGAAAAGAATAACCCTAGGGAAGACGAAAATGACCTAAATGTTCATCCAATGACACAAACACACCTATTGGACGCACAAGATTGGTTAGAAACCCTAATTTTACAAGAATAAGCCTTGGGAGGACGAAAATGAACTAATTGTTGATCCAATGACACAAACACACCTACTGGATGCACAAGATTTGTTAGAAACCCTAATTGGACAAGAATAAGCCTAGGGAGACCGAAAATGACCTAATTGTTTATCCAATGACACAAACACACCTATTGGATGCACAAGATTAGTTAGAAACCCTAATTGGACAAGAATAAGCCTAGGAAGACCGAAAATGACCTAATTGTTCATCCAATGACACAAACACACCTATTGGATGCACAAGATTAGTTAGAATCCCTAATTGGACAAGAAAAAGCCTAGGGAGGACGAAAATGACCTAATTATTCATCCGAAGACACAAATGAACTTATTCGATGCACAAGATTGGTTGAAAACCCTAATTGGACAAGAATAAGCCTAGGGAGTACGAAAATGACCTAAATGTTCATCCAATGACACAAACACACCTATTGGATGCACAAGATTTGTTAAAAACCCTAATTGGACAAGAATAAGCCTAGGGAGACCGAAAATGATCTAATTGTTCATCCAATGACACAAACACACCTATTGGATGCACAAGATTTGTTAGAAACCCTAATTGGACAAGAATAAGCC
>JBBPBS010000073.1:698343-725940 GCA_037974835.1 Cicer judaicum
CTAATTGTTCATCCAATGACACAAACACACCTATTGGATGCACAAGATTTGTTAGAAACCCTAATTGGACAAGAATAAGCCGATGGAGGACGAAAATGACGAAAATGTTCATCCAATGACTCAAACACACCTATTGGATGCACAAGATTGGTTAGAAATCCTAATTGGCCAAGAATAAGCCTAGGGAGTCCGAAAATGACCATATTGTTCATCCAATGACACAAACACATCTATTGGATGCACAAGATTGGTTAGAAACCGTAATTGGACAAGAATAAGCCTAGGGAGACCGAAAATGACCTAATTGTTCATCCAATGACACAAACACACCTATTGGATGCACAAGATTAGTTTGAAACCCTAATTGGAAAAGAATAAGCCTAGGGAGACCGAAAATGACCTAATTGTTTATCCAATGACACAAACACACCTATTGGATGCACAACGTTGGTTGAAAACCCAAATTGGCCAAAAATAAGCCAAGGGATGATGAAAATGACCTAAATGTTCATCCAATGACACAAACACACCTAATGGATGCACAAGATAGGTTAAAAACCCTAATTGGACAAGAATAAGCCTAGGGAGACCAAAAACGACCTAATTGTTTATCCAATGACACAAACACACCTATTGGATGCACAAGATTAGTTAGAAACCCTAATTGGAAAAGAATAAGCCTATGGAGGACGAAAATAACCTAATTGTTCATCCAAAGACACAAATGAACTTATTCGATGCACAAGATTGGTTGAAATCCCTAATTGGCCAAGAATAAGCCTAGGGACACCGAAAATGACCTTATTGTTCATCCAATGACACAAACACACCTATTGGATGCACAAGATTGGTTAGAAACCCTAATTGGACAAGAATAAGCCTGAGAGGACGAAAATGACCTAATTGTTCATCCTATGACACAAATGAACTTATTCAAAGCACAAGATCGGTTGACAACCCTAATTGGAAAAGAATAACCCTAGGGAAGACGAAAATGACCTAAATGTTCATCCAATGACACAAACACACCTATTGGACGCACAAGACTCGTTAGAAACCCTAATTTTACAAGAATAAGCCTAGGGAGGACGAAAATGACCTAATTGTTCATCCAATGACAAAAACACACCTATTGGATGCACAAGAATGGTTAGAAACCCTAATTGGACAAGAATAAGCCTAGGGAGACCGAAAATGACCTAATTGTTAATCTAATGTCACAAACACACCTATTGGATGCACAAGATTGGTTAGAAACCCTAATTGGACAAGAATAAGCCTAGGGAAGTCGTAAATGACCTAAATGTTCATCCAATGACACAAATACACCAATTGGATGCACACGATTGGTTAGAAACCCTAATTGGACAAGAATTAGCCTAGGGAAGTCGTAAATGACCTAAATGTTCATCCAATGACACAAACACACCAATTGGATGCACAAGATTGGTTAGAAACCCTAATTGGACAAGAATAACCTTAGGGAGACCGAAAATGATCTAATTGTTCATCCAATGACATAAACACACCTATTGGATGCACAAGATTTGTTAGAAACCCTAATTGGACAAGAATAAGCCGATGGAGGACGAAAATGACGAAAATGTTCATCAATTGACTCAAACACACCTATTGGATGCACAAGATTGGTTAGAAATCCTAATTGGCCAAGAATAAGCCTAGGGAGACCGAAAATGACCATATTGTTCATCCAATGACACAAACACATCTATTGGATGCACAAGATTGGTTAGAAACCGTAATTGGACCAGAATAAGCCTAGGGAGACCGAAAATGACCTAATTGTTCATCCAATGACACAAACACACCTATTGGATGCACAAGATTAGTTTAAAACCCTAATTGGAAAAGAATAAGCCTAGGGAGACCGAAAATGACCTAATTGTTAATCCAATGACACAAACACACCTACTGGATGCACAAGATTTGTTAGAAACCCTAATTCGACTAGAATAAGCCTAGGGAGAACGAAAATGACCTAAATGTTCATCCAATGACACAAACTCACCAATTGGATGCTCAAGATTAGTTAAAAACCCTAATTGGACAAGAATAAGCCTAGGGAGACTGAAAATGACCTAATTGTTCATCGAATGACACAAACACACCTATTGGATGCACAAGATTGGTTAGAAACCCTAATTGGACAAGAATAAGCCTAGGGAGGACGAAAATCACCTTATTGTTCATCCAATGACACAAACACACCTATTGGATGCACAAGATCGGTTAGAAACCCTAATTGGAAAAGAACAACCCTAGGGAAGACGAAAATGACCTAAATGTTCATCCAATGACACAAACACACCTATTGGACGCACAAGATTTGTTAGAAACCCTAATTCGACTAGAATAAGCCTAAGGAGAACGAAAATGACCTAATTGTTTATCCGATGACACAAACACACCTATTGGATGCACAACATTGGTTGAAAACCCTAATTGGACAAGAATAAGCCTAGGGAGTACGAAAATGACCTAAATGTTCATCCAATGACACAAACACACCTATTAAATGCACAAGATTCGTTACAAACCCTAATTGGACAAGAATAAGCCTAGGGAGACCGAAAATGACCTAATTGTTCATCCAATGACACACACATACCTAGTGGATGCACAAGATTAGTTAGAAACGCTAATTGGAAAAGAATAAGCCTAGGGAGGACGAAAATAACCTAATTGTTGATCCATAGACACAAACACACTTAATGGATGCACAAGATAGGTTAAAAACCCTAATTGGACAAGAATAAGCCTTGGGAGACCGAAAATGATCTAATTGTTCATCCAATGACACAAACACACTTATTGGATGCACAAGATTTGTTAGAAACCCTAATTGGACAAGAATAAGCCTAGGGGGGACGAAAATGACGTAATTGTTCATCCTATGACACAAATGAACTTATTCAATGCACAAGATTGGTTGAAAACCCTAATTGGAAAAGAATAACCCTAGGGAAGACGAAAATGACCTAATTGTTCATCCAATAACAAAAACAAACCTATTGGATGCACAAGGATGGTTAGAAACCCTAATTGGAAAAGAATAAGTCTAGGGAGGTCAAAATTGACGAAAATGTTCATCCAATGACAAAAACACACCTATTGGATGCACAAGAATGGTTAGAAACTCTAATTGGCCAAGAATAAGCCAAGGGATGATCAAAATAACCTAAATGTTCATCCAATAACACAAACACACCTATTGGATGCACAAGATTTGTTAAATACCCTAATTGGACAAAAATAAGCCTAGGGAGACCGAAAATGATCTAATTGTTCATCCAATGACACAAACACACCTATTGGATGCACAAGATTTGTTAGAAACCCTAATTCGACTAGAATAAGCCTAGGGAGAACGAAAATGACCTAATTGTTTATCCAATGAAACAAACACACCTATCGGATGCACAAGATTGGTTAGAAACCCTAATTGGACATGAATAAGCCTAGGGAGGTCGAAAAATGATGAAAATGTTCATCCAATGACTCAAACACACCTATTGGATGCATAAGATTGGTTAGAAACCCTAATTGGCCAAGAATAAGCCAAGGGATGACGAAAATGACCTAAATGATCATCCAATGACACAAACACACCTAATGGATTCACATGATAGGTTAAAAACCCTAATTGAACCAGAACAAGCCTAGGGAGACCGAAAATGACCTAATTTTCCATCCAATGACACAAACACACCTATTGGATGCACATGATTAGTTAGAAACCCTAATTGGATAAGAATAAGCCTAGGGTGACCAAAACTGACCTAATTGTTCATCCAATGACACAAACACACCTATTGGATGCTCAAGATTAGTTTAAAACCCTAATTGGACAAGAAAAAGCCTAGGGAGACCGAAAATGACCTAATTGTTCATCCAATGACACACACACACCTATTGGATGCACAAGATTGGTTAGAAACCCTAATTGGACAAGAATAAGCCTTGGGAGGACGAAAATGACCTTAATTGTTCATCCAATGACACAAATGAACTTATTCAATGCACAAGATTGGTTGAAAACCCTAATTGGAAAAGAATAACCCTAGGGAAGACGAAAATTACCTAAATGTTCATCCAATGACACAAACACACCTATTGGACGCACAAGATTGGTTAGAAACCCTAATTTTACAAGAATAAGCCTAGGGAGGACGAAAAGTACCTAATTGTTCATCCAATGACAAAAACACACCTATTGGATGCACAAGGTTGGTTGAAAACCCTAAATCAACTTATTCGATGATCTAATTGTTCATCCAATGACACAAACACACCTATTGGATGCACAAGATTCGTTAAAAACCCTAATTGGACAAGAATAAGCCTAGGGAGACCGAAAATGACCTAATTGTTCATCCAATGACACAAACACACCTATTGGATGCACAAGATTGGTTAGAAACCCTCATTGGCCAAGAATAAGCCAAGGGATGACGAAAATGACCTAAATGATCATCCAATGACACAAACACACCTAATGGATGCACATGATAGGTTAAAAACCCTAATTGAACAAGAACAAGCGTAGGGAGACCGAAAATGACCTAATTGTCCATCCAATGACACAAACACACCTATTGGATGCACAAGATTAGTTAGAAATCCTAATTGGACAAGAATAAGCCTAGGGAGACCGAAAATGACCTAATTGTTCATCCAATGACACAAACACACCTATTGGATGCACAAGATTAGTTAGAAACCCTAATTGGACAAGAAAAAGCCAAGGGAGGACGAAAATGACCTAATTGTTCATTCGAAGACACAAATGAACTTATTCGATGCACAAGATTGGTTGAAAACCCTAATTGGACAAGAATAAGCCTAGGGAGTACGAAAATGACCTAAATGTTCATCCAATGACACAAACACACCTATTGGATGCACAAGATTGGTTAAAAACCCTAATTGGACAACAATAATCATAGGGAGACCGAAAATGATCTAATTATTCATCCAATGACACAAACACACCTATTGGATACAAAAGATTGGTTAGAAACCCTAATTGGACAAGAATAAAACTAGGGAGGACGAAAATCACCTAATTGTTCATCCAATGACACAAACACACCTATTGGACGCACAAGATTGGTTAGAAACCCTAATTTTACCAGAATAAGCCTATGGAGGACGAAAATGACCTAATTGTTCATCCAATGAAAAAAACACACCTATTGGATGCACAAGGTTGGTTAGAAACCCTTATTGGAAAAGAATAAGCCTAGGGAGGTCGAAATTGACGAAAATGTTCATCCAATGACACAAACACATCTATTGGATGCACAAGAATAGTTAGAAACCCTAATTGGCCAAGAATTAGCCAAGGGATCACCAAAATGTTCATCCAATAACACAAACACACCTATTGGATGCACAAGATTGGTTAAAAACCCTAATTGCACAAGAATAAGCCTAGGGAGACCGAAAATGATCTAATTGTTCATCCAAAGTCACAAATGAACTTATTCGATGCACAAGATTGGTTGAAAACCCTAATTGGACAAAAATAAGCCTAGGGAGGACGAAGATGACCTAAATGTTCATCCAATGACACAAACACACCTATTGGATGCACAAGATTCGTTAAAAACCCTAATTGGACAAGAAAAAGCCTAGAGAGACCGAAAATGACCTAATTGTTCATCCAATGACACAAACACAACTATTGGATGCACAAGATTGGTTAGAAACCCTAATTGGACAAGAATAAGCCTTGGGAGGACGAAAATGACCTTAATTGTTCAAACAATGACACAAATGAACTTATTCAATGCACAAGATTGGTTGAAAACCCTAATTGGAAAAGAATAACCCTAGGGAGGACGAAAATGACCTAATTGGTCATCCAATGACAAAAACACACCTATTGGATGCACAAGGTTGGTTAGAAAACCTAATTGGAAAAGAATAAGCCTAGGGAGGTCGAAATTGACGAAAATGTTCATCCAATGACATAAACACACCTATTGGATGCACAAGAATGGTTAGAAACCCTAATTGGCCAAGAATAAGCCAAGGGATGACCAAAATGTTCATCCAATAACACAAACACACCTATTGGATGCACAAGATTGGTTAAAAACCCTAATTGGACAAGAATAAGCCTAGGGAGACCGAAAATGATCTAATTGTTCATCCAATGACACAAACACACTTATTGGATGCAAAAGATTTCTTAAAAACCCTAATTGGACAAGAATAAGCCTAGGGAGGACGAAAATGACGTAATTGTTCGTCCAAAGTCACAAATCAACTTATTCGACGCACAAGATTGGTTGAAAACCCTAATTGGACAAAAATAAGCCTAGGGAAGACGAAGATGACCTAAATGTTCATCCAATGACACAAACACACCTATTGGATGCACAAGATTCGTTAAAAACCCTAATTGGACAAGAATAATCCTAGGGAGACCGAAAATGACCTAATTGTTCATCCAATGACAGAAACAGACCTATTGGATGCACAAGATTTGTTAGAAACCCTAATTGGACAAGAATAAGCCTAGGGAGAACGAAATTGACTTAATTGTTCATCCAATGACACAAACACACCTATTGGACGCAGAAGATTGGTTAGAAACCCTAATTAGACAAGAATAAGCCTAGGGAAGTTGTAAATGACCTAAATGTTCATCCAACGACAAAAACACACCTAATGGATGCACAAGATAGGTTAAAAACCCTAATTGGACAAGAATAAGCCTAGGGAGACCGAAAATGACCTTATTGTTCATCCAATGACACAAACACACCTATTGGATGCACAAGATTGGTTAGAAACCCTAATTGGACAAGAATAAGCCGATGGAGGACGAAAACGATGAAAATGTTCATCCAATGACTCAAACACACCTATCGGATGCACAAGATAGGTTAGAAACCCTAATTTGCCAAGAATAAGCCTAGGGAGACCGAAAATGACCTTATTGTTTATCCAATGTCACAAACACACCTATTGGATGCACAAGATTAGTTAAAAACCCTAATTGGACAAGAATAAGCCTAGGGAGGACGAAAATGACCTAATTGTTCATCCAAAGACACAAATGAACTTATTCGATGCACAAGATTGGTTGAAAACCCTAATTGGACAAGAATAAGCCTAGGGAGGACGAAAATGACCTAATTGTTCATCCAATGACACAAACACACCTATTGGACGCACAAGATTGGTTAGAAACCCTAATTTTACAAGAATAAGCCTTGGGAGACCGAAAATGACCTAATTGTTCATCCAATGACAAAAAGACACCTATTGGATGCACAAGGTTGGTTAGAAACCCTAATTGGAAAAGAATAAGCCTAGGGAGGTCGAAATTGACGAAAATGATCATCCGATAACACAAGCACACCTATTGGATGCACAAGAATGGTTAGAAACCCTAATTGGCCAAGAGTAAGCCAAAGGATGACCAAAATGACCTAAATGTTCATCCAATAACACGAACACACCTATTAGATGCACAAGAATGGTTAAAAACCCTAATTGGACAAGAATAAGCCAAGGGATGACGAAAATGACCTATTGGATGCATAAGATTGGTTTAAAACCTTAATTGGACAAGAATAAGCCTAGGAAGGACGAAAATGACCTAAATGTTCATCCAATGACACAAACACACCTATTAGATGCACAAGATTGGTTAAAAACCCTAATTGGACAAGAATAAGCATAGGGAGACCGAAAATGACCTAATTGTTCATCCAATGACACAAACACACCTATTGGATGCACAAGATTAGTTAGAAACCCTAATTGGACAAGAATAAGCCTAACAAGGTCCAAAATGAACTAATTGTTCATCCAAAGACACAAATGAACTTATTCGATACACAAGATTTGTTAGAAACCCTAATTGGACAAGAATAAGCCTAGGGTGGACGAAAATGACTTAAATGTTCATCCAATGACACAAATCAAATTATTCGATGCACAAGATTGGTTGAAAACCCTAATTGGACAAGAATAAGCCTAGGAAAGACGAAAATGACCTAAATGTTTATCCAATGACACAAACACCCCTATTGAATGCACAAGATTAGTTCGAAACCCTACTTGGACAAGAATAAGCCTAAGGAGGACGAAAATGACCTAATTGTTCATCCAATGACACAAACACACCTGTTGGATGCATAAGATTAGTTAGAAACCCTAATTGGACAAGAATAAACATAGGGATGATGAAAATGACCTAATTGTTTATCCAATGACAGAAACACACCTATTGGATGCACAAGATTGGTTAGAGACCCTAATTGGACAAGAATAAGCATAGGGAGGACGAAAATGACCTAATTGTGTTATCCAATGACACAAACACACCTATTGGATGCACAAGATTGGTTAGAAACACTAAATGGACAAGAATAAGCCTATGGAGGTCGAAAATGACCTAAATGTTCATCCAATGACACAAACACACAAATTCGATGCACAAGATTGGTTAGAAACCCTAATTGGACAAGAATAAGCATACGGTGGACGCAAATGACCTAATTGTTCATCCAATGACACAAACACACCTATTGGATGCACAAGATTGGTTAGAAACCCTAATTGGACAAGAATAAGCCTAGGGAGGTCGAAAATGACCTAAATGTTCATCCAATGACACAAACACAACTAATGGATGCACAAGATAGGTTAAAAACCCTAATTGGACAAGAATAAGCCTAGGGAGACCCAAAATGACCTAATTGTTCATACAATGACACAAACACACCTATTGGATGCACAGGATTAGTTAGAAACCAAAATTGGACAAGAATAAGCCTAGGGAGACCGAAAATGACCTAATTGTTCATCCAATGACACAAACACACCTATTGGATGCACAAGATTGGTTAGAAACTCTAATTGGACAGGAAAAAGCCTAGGGAGGACGAAAATGACCTAATTGTTCATCCGAAGACACAAATGAACTTATTCGATGCACAAGATTGGTCGAAAACCCTAATTGGACAAGAATAAGCCTAGGGAGTACGAAAATGACCTAAATGTTCATCCAATGACACAAACACACCTATTGGATGCACAAGATTCGTTAAAAACCCTAATTGGACAAGAATAAGCCTAGAGAGACCGAAAATGACCTAATTGTTCATCCAATGACACAAACACACCTATTGGATGCACAAGATTAGTTAGAAACCCTAATTGGACAAGAATAAGCCTAGGGAGGACGAAAATGACCTAATTGTTCATCCATAGACACAAATGAACTTATTCGATCCACAAGATTGGTTGAAAACCCTAATTGGACAAGAATAAGCCTAGGGAGACCGAAAATGACCTAATTGTTCATCCAATGAAACAAACACACCTATTGGACGCACAAGATTGGTTAGAAACCCTAATTTTACAAGAATAAGCCTTGGGAGACCGAAAATGACCTAATTGTTCATCCAATGACAAAAACACACCTATTGGATGCACAAGGTTGGTTAGAAACCCTAATTGGAAAAGAATAAGCCTAGGGAGGTCGAAATTGACGAAAATGATCATCCAATGACACAAGCACACCTATTGGATGCACAAGAATGGTTAGAAATCCTAATTGGCCAAGAGTAAGCCAAGGGATGACCAAAATGACCTAAATGTTCATCCAATAACACGAACACACCTATTAGATGCACAAGAATGGTTAAAAACCCTAATTGGACAAGAATAAGCCAAGGGATGACGAAAATGACCTATCGGATGCATAAGATTGGTTTAAAACCTTAATTGGACAAGAATAAGCCTATGAAGGACGAAAATGACCTAAATGTTCATCCAATGACACAAACACACCTATTAGATGCACAAGATTGGTTAAAAACCCTAATTGGACAAGAATAAGCATAGGGAGACCGAAAATGACCTAATTGTTCATCCAATGACACAAACACACCTATTGGATGCACAAGATTAGTTAGAAACACTAATTGGACAAGAATAAGCCTAACAAGGTCGAAAATGAACTAATTGTTCATCCAAAGACACAAATGAACTTATTCGATACACAAGATTTGTTAGAAACCCTAATTGGACAAGAATAAGCCTAGGGTGGACGAAAATGACTTAAATGTTCATCCAATGACACAAATCAAATTATTCGATGCACAAGATTGGTTGAAAACCCTAATTGGACAAGAATAAGCCTAGGAAAGACGAAAATGACCTAAATGTTCATCCAATGACACAAACACCCCTATTGAATGCACAAGATTAGTTCGAAACCCTAGTTGGACAAGAATAAGCCTAAGGAGGACGAAAATGACCTAATTGTTCATCCAATGACACAAACACACCTGTTGGATGCATAAGATTAGTTAGAAACCCTAATTGGACAAGAATAAACATAGGGATGATGAAAATGACCTAATTGTTTATCCAATGACAGAAACACACCTATTGGATGCACAAGATTGGTTAGAGACCCTAATTGGACAAGAATAAGCATAGGGAGGACGAAAATGACCTAATTGTGTTATCCAATGACACAAACACACCTATTGGATGCACAAGATTGGTTAGAAACACTAAATGGACAAGAATAAGCCTATGGAGGTCGAAAATGACCTAAATGTTCATCCAATGACACAAACACACAAATTCGATGCACAAGATTGGTTAGAAACCCTAATTGGACAAGAATAAGCATACGGTGGACGCAAATGACCTAATTGTTCATCCAATGACACAAACACACCTATTGGATGCACAAGATTGGTTAGAAACCCTAATTGGACAAGAATAAGCCTAGGGAGGTCGAAAATGACCTAAATGTTCATCCAATGACACAAACACAACTAATGGATGCACAAGATAGGTTAAAAACCCTAATTGGACAAGAATAAGCCTAGGGAGACCCAAAATGACCTAATTGTTCATACAATGACACAAACACACCTATTGGATGCACAGGATTAGTTAGAAACCAAAATTGGACAAGAATAAGCCTAGGGAGACCGAAAATGACCTAATTGTTCATCCAATGACACAAACACACCTATTGGATGCACAAGATTGGTTAGAAACTCTAATTGGATAGGAAAAAGCCTAGGGAGGACGAAAATGACCTAATTGTTCATCCGAAGACACAAATGAACTTATTCGATGCACAAGCATGGTTGAAAACCCTAATTGGACAAGAATAAGCCTAGGGAGTACGAAAATGACCTAAATGTTCATCCAATGACACAAACACACCTATTGGATGCACAAGATTCGTTAAAAACCCTAATTGGACAAGAATAAGCCTAGAGAGACCGAAAATGACCTAATTGTTCATCCAATGACACAAACACACCTATTGGATGCACAAGATTAGTTAGAAACCCTAATTGGACAAGAATAAGCCTAGGGAGGACGAAAATGACCTAATTGTTCATCCATAGACACAAATGAACTTATTCGATCCACAAGATTGGTTGAAAACCCTAATTGGACAAGAATAAGCCTAGGGAGACCGAAAATGACCTAATTGTTCATCCAATGAAACAAACACACCTATTGGACGCACAAGATTGGTTAGAAACCCTAATTTTACAAGAATAAGCCTTGGGAGACCGAAAATGACCTAATTGTTCATCCAATGACAAAAACACACCTATTGGATGCACAAGGTTGGTTAGAAACCCTAATTGGAAAAGAATAAGCCTAGGGAGGTCGAAATTGACGAAAATGATCATCCAATGACACAAGCACACCTATTGGATGCACAAGAATGGTTAGAAATCCTAATTGGCCAAGAGTAAGCCAAGGGATGACCAAAATGACCTAAATGTTCATCCAATAACACGAACACACCTATTAGATGCACAAGAATGGTTAAAAACCCTAATTGGACAAGAATAAGCCAAGGGATGACGAAAATGACCTATTGGATGCATAAGATTGGTTTAAAACCTTAATTGGACAAGAATAAGCCTAGGAAGGACGAAAATGACCTAAATGTTCATCCAATGACACAAACACACCTATTAGATGCACAAGATTGGTTAAAAACCCTAATTGGACAAGAATAAGCATAGGGAGACCGAAAATGACCTAATTGTTCATCCAATGACACAAACACACCTATTGGATGCACAAGATTAGTTAGAAACCCTAATTGGACAAGAATAAGCCTAGGGAGGACGAAAATGACCTAATTGTTCATCCATAGACACAAATGAACTTATTCGATCCACAAGATTGGTTGAAAACCCTAATTGGACAAGAATAAGCCTAGGGAGACCGAAAATGACCTAATTGTTCATCCAATGACACAAACACAGCTATGGGACGCACAAGATTGGTTAGAAACCCTAATTTTACAAGAATAAGCCTTGGGAGACCGAAAATGACCTAATTGTTCATCCAATGACAAAAACACACCTATTGGATGCACAAGGTTGGTTAGAAACCCTAATTGGAAAAGAATAAGCCTAGGGAGGTCGAAATTGACGAAAATGATCATCCAATGACACAAGCACACCTATTGGATGCACAAGAATGGTTAGAAACCCTAATTGGCCAAGGGTAAGCCAAGGGATGACCAAAATGACCTAAATGTTCATCCAATAACACGAACACACCTATTAGATGCACCAGAATGGTTAAAAACCCTAATTGGACAAGAATAAGCCAAGGGATGACGAAAATGACCTATTGGATGCATAAGATTGGTTTAAAACCTTAATTGGACAAGAATAAGCCTAGGAAGGACGAAAATGACCTAAATGTTCATCCAATGACACAAACACACCTATTAGATGCACAAGATTGGTTAAAAACCCTAATTGGACAAGAATAAGCATAGGGAGACCGAAAATGACCTAATTGTTCATCCAATGACACAAACACACCTATTGGATGCACAAGATTAGTTAGAAACCCTAATTGGACAAGAATAAGCCTAACAAGGTCGAAAATGAACTAATTGTTCATCCAAAGACACAAATGAACTTATTCGATACACAAGATTTGTTAGAAACCCTAATTGGACAAGAATAAGCCTAGGGTGGACGAAAATGACTTAAATGTTCATCCAATGACACAAATCAAATTATTCGATGCACAAGATTGGTTGAAAACCCTAATTGGACAAGAATAAGCCTAGGAAAGACGAAAATGACCTAAATGTTCATCCAATGACACAAACACCCCTATTGAATGCACAAGATTAGTTCGAAACCCTAGTTGGACAAGAATAAGCCTAAGGAGGACGAAAATGACCTAATTGTTCATCCAATGACACAAACACACCTGTTGGATGCATAAGATTAGTTAGAAACCCTAATTGGACAAGAATAAACATAGGGATGATGAAAATGACCTAATTGTTTATCCAATGACAGAAACACACCTATGGGATGCACAAGATTGGTTAGAGACCCTAATTGGACAAGAATAAGCATAGGGAGGACGAAAATGATCTAATTGTGTTATCCAATGACACAAACACACCTATTGGATGCACAAGATTGGTTAGAAACACTAAATGGACAAGAATAAGCCTATGGAGGTCGAAAATGACCTAAATGTTCATCCAATGACACAAACACACAAATTCGATGCACAAGATTGGTTAGAAACCCTAATTGGACAAGAATAAGCATACGGTGGACGCAAATGACCTAATTGTTCATCCAATGACACAAACACACCTATTGGATGCACAAGATTGGTTAGAAACCCTAATTGGACAAGAATAAGCCTAGGGAGGTCGAAAATGACCTAAATGTTCATCCAATGACACAAACACAACTAATGGATGCACAAGATAGGTTAAAAACCCTAATTGGACAAGAATAAGCCTAGGGAGACCCAAAATGACCTAATTGTTCATACAATGACACAAACACACCTATTGGATGCACAGGATTAGTTAGAAACCAAAATTGGACAAGAATAAGCCTAGGGAGACCGAAAATGACCTAATTGTTCATCCAATGACACAAACACACCTATTGGATGCACAAGATTGGTTAGAAACTCTAATTGGATAGGAAAAAGCCTAGGGAGGACGAAAATGACCTAATTGTTCATCCGAAGACACAAATGAACTTATTCGATGCACAAGCATGGTTGAAAACCCTAATTGGACAAGAATAAGCCTAGGGAGTACGAAAATGACCTAAATGTTCATCCAATGACACAAACACACCTATTGGATGCACAAGATTCGTTAAAAACCCTAATTGGACAAGAATAAGCCTAGAGAGACCGAAAATGACCTAATTGTTCATCCAATGACACAAACACACCTATTGGATGCACAAGATTAGTTAGAAACCCTAATTGGACAAGAATAAGCCTAGGGAGGACGAAAATGACCTAATTGTTCATCCAATGACACAAACACACCTATTGGACGCACAAGATTGGTTAGAAACCCTAATTTTACAAGAATAAGCCTTGGGAGACCGAAAATGACCTAATTGTTCATCCAATGACAAAAACACACCTATTGGATGCACAAGGTTGGTTAGAAACCCTAATTGGAAAAGAATAAGCCTAGGGAGGTCGAAATTGACGAAAATGATCATCCAATGACACAAGCACACCTATTGGATGCACAAGAATGGTTAGAAACCCTAATTGGCCAAGAGTAAGCCAAGGGATGACCAAAATGACCTAAATGTTCATCCAATAACACGAACACACCTATTAGATGCACAAGAATGGTTAAAAACCCTAATTGGACAAGAATAAGCCAAGGGATGACGAAAATGACCTATTGGATGCATAAGATTGGTTTAAAACCTTAATTGGACAAGAATAAGCCTAGGAAGGACGAAAATGACCTAAATGTTCATCCAATGACACAAACACACCTATTAGATGCACAAGATTGGTTAAAAACCCTAATTGGACAAGAATAAGCATAGGGAGACCGAAAATGACCTAATTGTTCATCCAATGACACAAACACACCTATTGGATGCACAAGATTAGTTAGAAACACTAATTGGACAAGAATAAGCCTAACAAGGTCGAAAATGAACTAATTGTTCATCCAAAGACACAAATGAACTTATTCGATACACAAGATTTGTTAGAAACCCTAATTGGACAAGAATAAGCCTAGGGTGGACGAAAATGACTTAAATGTTCATCCAATGACACAAATCAAATTATTCGATGCACAAGATTGGTTGAAAACCCTAATTGGACAAGAATAAGCCTAGGAAAGACGAAAATGACCTAAATGTTCATCCAATGACACAAACACCCCTATTGAATGCACAAGATTAGTTCGAAACCCTAGTTGGACAAGAATAAGCCTAAGGAGGACGAAAATGACCTAATTGTTCATCCAATGACACAAACACACCTGTTGGATGCATAAGATTAGTTAGAAACCCTAATTGGACAAGAATAAACATAGGGATGATGAAAATGACCTAATTGTTTATCCAATGACAGAAACACACCTATTGGATGCACAAGATTGGTTAGAGACCCTAATTGGACAAGAATAAGCATAGGGAGGACGAAAATGACCTAATTGTGTTATCCAATGACACAAACACACCTATTGGATGCACAAGATTGGTTAGAAACACTAAATGGACAAGAATAAGCCTATGGAGGTCGAAAATGACCTAAATGTTCATCCAATGACACAAACACACAAATTCGATGCACAAGATTGGTTAGAAACCCTAATTGGACAAGAATAAGCATACGGTGGACGCAAATGACCTAATTGTTCATCCAATGACACAAACACACCTATTGGATGCACAAGATTGGTTAGAAACCCTAATTGGACAAGAATAAGCCTAGGGAGGTCGAAAATGACCTAAATGTTCATCCAATGACACAAACACAACTAATGGATGCACAAGATAGGTTAAAAACCCTAATTGGACAAGAATAAGCCTAGGGAGACCCAAAATGACCTAATTGTTCATACAATGACACAAACACACCTATTGGATGCACAGGATTAGTTAGAAACCAAAATTGGACAAGAATAAGCCTAGGGAGACCGAAAATGACCTAATTGTTCATCCAATGACACAAACACACCTATTGGATGCACAAGATTGGTTAGAAACTCTAATTGGATAGGAAAAAGCCTAGGGAGGACGAAAATGACCTAATTGTTCATCCGAAGACACAAATGAACTTATTCGATGCACAAGCATGGTTGAAAACCCTAATTGGACAAGAATAAGCCTAGGGAGTACGAAAATGACCTAAATGTTCATCCAATGACACAAACACACCTATTGGATGCACAAGATTCGTTAAAAACCCTAATTGGACAAGAATAAGCCTAGAGAGACCGAAAATGACCTAATTGTTCATCCAATGACACAAACACACCTATTGGATGCACAAGATTCGTTAAAAACCCTAATTGGACAAGAATAAGCCTAGAGAGACCGAAAATGACCTAATTGTTCATCCAATGACACAAACACACCTATTGGATGCACAAGATTAGTTAGAAACCCTAATTGGACAAGAATAAGCCTAGGGAGGACGAAAATGACCTAATTGTTCATCCAATGACACAAACACACCTATTGGACGCACAAGATTGGTTAGAAACCCTAATTTTACAAGAATAAGCCTTGGGAGACCGAAAATGACCTAATTGTTCATCCAATGACAAAAACACACCTATTGGATGCACAAGGTTGGTTAGAAACCCTAATTGGAAAAGAATAAGCCTAGGGAGGTCGAAATTGACGAAAATGATCATCCAATGACACAAGCACACCTATTGGATGCACAAGAATGGTTAGAAACCCTAATTGGCCAAGAGTAAGCCAAGGGATGACCAAAATGACCTAAATGTTCATCCAATAACACGAACACACCTATTAGATGCACAAGAATGGTTAAAAACCCTAATTGGACAAGAATAAGCCAAGGGATGACGAAAATGACCTATCGGATGCATAAGATTGGTTTAAAACCTTAATTGGACAAGAATAAGCCTATGAAGGACGAAAATGACCTAAATGTTCATCCAATGACACAAACACACCTATTAGATGCACAAGATTGGTTAAAAACCCTAATTGGACAAGAATAAGCATAGGGAGACCGAAAATGACCTAATTGTTCATCCAATGACACAAACACACCTATTGGATGCACAAGATTAGTTAGAAACACTAATTGGACAAGAATAAGCCTAACAAGGTCGAAAATGAACTAATTGTTCATCCAAAGACACAAATGAACTTATTCGATACACAAGATTTGTTAGAAACCCTAATTGGACAAGAATAAGCCTAGGGTGGACGAAAATGACTTAAATGTTCATCCAATGACACAAATCAAATTATTCGATGCACAAGATTGGTTGAAAACCCTAATTGGACAAGAATAAGCCTAGGAAAGACGAAAATGACCTAAATGTTCATCCAATGACACAAACACCCCTATTGAATGCACAAGATTAGTTCGAAACCCTAGTTGGACAAGAATAAGCCTAAGGAGGACGAAAATGACCTAATTGTTCATCCAATGACACAAACACACCTGTTGGATGCATAAGATTAGTTAGAAACCCTAATTGGACAAGAATAAACATAGGGATGATGAAAATGACCTAATTGTTTATCCAATGACAGAAACACACCTATTGGATGCACAAGATTGGTTAGAGACCCTAATTGGACAAGAATAAGCATAGGGAGGACGAAAATGACCTAATTGTGTTATCCAATGACACAAACACACCTATTGGATGCACAAGATTGGTTAGAAACACTAAATGGACAAGAATAAGCCTATGGAGGTCGAAAATGACCTAAATGTTCATCCAATGACACAAACACACAAATTCGATGCACAAGATTGGTTAGAAACCCTAATTGGACAAGAATAAGCATACGGTGGACGCAAATGACCTAATTGTTCATCCAATGACACAAACACACCTATTGGATGCACAAGATTGGTTAGAAACCCTAATTGGACAAGAATAAGCCTAGGGAGGTCGAAAATGACCTAAATGTTCATCCAATGACACAAACACACAAATTTGATGCACAAGATTGGTTAGAAACCCTAATTGGACAATAATAAGCATATGGAGGACGAAAATGACCTAATTGTTCATCCAATGACACAAACTCACTTATTGGATGCATAAGATTGGTTGAAAACGCTAAGTGGACAAGAATGAGCCTAGGAAGGACGAAAATGACCTAAATGTTCATCCAATGACACAAACACACCTATTGGATGCACAAGATTGGTTAAAAACCCTAATTGGACAAGAATAAGCATAGGGAGACCGAAAATGACCTAATTGTTCATCCAATGACACAAACACACCTATTGGATGCACAATATTAGTTAGAAACCCTAATTGGACAAGAATAAGCCTAGCAAGGTCGAAAATGAACTAATTGTTCATCCAAAGACCCAAATAAACTTATTCGATGCACAAGATTTGTTAGAAACCCTAATTGGACAAGAATAAGCCTAGGGAGGACGAAAATGACTTAAATGTTCATCCAATGACACAAATCAACTTGTTCGATGCACAAGATTGGTTGAAAACCCTAATTGGACAAGAATAAGCCTAGGGAGGTCGAACGTGACGAAAAATGTTCATCCAATGACACAAACACCCCTATAGAATGCACAAGATTAGTTAGAAACCCTAGTTGGAAAAGAATAAGCCTAAGGAGGACGAAAATAACCTAAATGTTCGTCCAATGACACAAACACACCTGTTGGATGCACAAGATTTGTTAGAAACCCTAATTGGACAAGAATAAACATAGGGATGATGAAAATGACCTAATTGTTCATCCAATGACACAAACACACCTATTGGATGCACAAGATTGGTTAGAAACCCTAATTGGACAAGAATAAGCCTAGGGAGGTCCAAAATGACCAAAATGTTCATCCAATGACACAAACACAAATTTGATGCACAAGATTGGTTACAAACCCTAATTGGACAAGAATAACCATAGGGAGGACGAAAGGGACCTAATTGTGCATCCAATGACAAAAACACGCCTATTGGATGCACAAGATTGGTTAGAAACCTTAATTGAACAAGAATAAGCCTAGGGTGGTCGAAAATGACCTAAATGTTCATCAAATGACACAAACACACAAATTTGATGCACAAGATTGGTTAGAAACCCTAATTGTACAAGAATAAACATAGGGAGGACGAATATGACTTAATTGTTCATTCAATGACACAAACCCACCAATTAGATGCATAAGATTGGTTGAAAACCCTAATTGGACAAAAATAAGCCTAGGGAGGACGAAAATGACCTAAATGTTCATCCAATGACACAAACACACCTATTGGAGGCACAAGATTGATTAGACACCCTAATTGGACAAGAATAAGCCTAGGGAGGACGAAAATGACCTAATTGTTCATCCAATGACACAAACATACCTATTGGATGCAAAAGGTTGGTTAGAAACACTAATTGAATAGGAATAAGCCTAGGGAGGTCGTAAATGACCTAAATGATCATCCGAAGACACAAACACACCAATTGGATGCACAAGATTGGTTAGAAACCCTAATTGGACAAGAGTAAACCTAGGGAGGACGAAAATGACCTAATTGTTCATCCAATGACACAAATGAACTTATTCAATGCACAAGATTGGATGAAAACCGTAATTGGACAAGAATAACCCTAGAGAGGACGAAAATGACCTAAATGTTCATACAATGACACAAACACACCTATTGGATCCACAAGATTGGCTAAAAACCCTAATTGGACAAGAATAAGCCTAGGGAGACAGAAAAAGACCTAATTGTTCATCCAATGACACAAACACACCTATTGGATGCACAAGATTTGTTTGAAACCCTAATTTGACAAGAATAAGCCTAGGGAGGACGAAAATTACCTAATTGTTCATCCAATGACACAAACACACCTATTGGATGCACAAGATTGGTTAGAAACCCTAATTGGACAAGAATAAGCCTAGCAAGGTCGAAAATGAACTAATTGTTCATCGAAAAACACAAATGAACTTATTCGATGCACAAGATTTATTAGAAACCCTAATTGGACATGAATAAGCCTAAGGAGGACGAACATGACCTAATTGTTCGTCCAATGACACAAACACACCTATTGGATGCACAAGATTAGTTAGAAACCCTAATTGGAGTAGAATA
The DNA here is from genome assembly GCA_037974835.1 of Cicer judaicum. Lineage (NCBI taxonomy): Eukaryota > Viridiplantae > Streptophyta > Magnoliopsida > Fabales > Fabaceae > Cicer > Cicer judaicum. Next base: position 718,511 of record JBBPBS010000073.1, read on the forward strand.
AACATAGGGATGATGAAAATGGCCTAATTGTTAATCTAATGACACAAACACACGTATTGGATGCACAAGATTGGTTAGAAACCCTAATTGGACAAGAATAAGCCTAGGGAGATCGAAAATGACCTAAATGTTCATCCAATGACACAAACACACCTATTGGATGCACAAGATTGGTTAGAAACCCTAATTGGACAAGAATAAGCCTAGGAAGGTCGAAAATGACCTAAATGTTCATCCAATGACACAAACACACAAATTTGATGCACAAGATTGGTTAGAAACCCTAATTGGACAATAATAAGCATATGGAGGACGAAAATGACCTAATTGTTCATCCAATGACACAAACTCACCTATTGGATGCATAAGATTGGTTGAAAATGCTAATTGGACAAGAATAAGCCTAGGAAGGACGAAAATGACCTAAATGTTCATCCAATGACACAAACACACCTATTGGATGCACAAGATTGGTTAAAAACCCTAATTGGACAAGAATAAGCCTAGGGAGACCAAAAATGACCTAATTGTTCATCCAATGACACAAACACACCTATTGGATGCACAGGATTAGTTAGAAACCCAAATTGGACAAGAATAAGCCTAGGGAGACTGAAAATGACCTAATTGTTCATCCAATGTCACAAACACACCTATTGGATGCACAAGATTAGTTAGAAACTCTAATTGGACAAGAAAAAGCCTAGGGAGGACGAAAATGACCTAATTGTTCATCCGAAGACACAAATGAACTTATTCGATGCACAAGATTGGTTGAAAACCCTAATTGGACAAGAATAAGCCAAGGAAAGACGAAAATGACCTAAATGTTCATCCAATGACACAAACACCCCTATAGAATGCACAAGATTAGTTAGAAACCCTAGTTGGAAAAGAATAAGCCTAAGGAGGACGAAAATAACCTAAATGTTCGTCCAATGACACAAACACACCTGTTGGATGCACAAGATTAGTTAGAAACCCTAATTGGACAAGAATAAACATAGGGATGATGAAAATGACCTAATTGTTCATCCAATGACACAAACACACCTATTGGATGCACAAGATTGGTTAGAAACCCTAATTGGACAAGAATAAGCCTAGGGAGGTCCAAAATGACCAAAATGTTCATCCAATGACACAAACACACAAATTTGATGCACAAGATTGGTTAGAAACCCTAATTGGACAAGAATAACCATAGGGAGGACGAAAGGGACCTAATTGTGCATCCAATGACAAAAACACACCTATTGGATGCACAAGATTGGTTAGAAACCCTAATTGGACAAGAATAAGCCTAGGGTGGTCGAAAATGACCTAAATGTTCATCCAATGACACAAACACACAAATTTGATGTACAAGATTGGTTAGAAACCCTAATTCTACAAGAATAAGCATAGGGAGGACGAAAATGACTTAATTGTTCATTCAATGACACAAACCCACCAATTGGATGCATAAGATTGGTTGAAAACCCTAATTGGACAAAAATAAGCCTAGTGAGGACGAAAATGACCTAAATGTTCATCCAATGACACAAACACACCTATTGGAGGCACAAGATTGATTAGACACCCTAAATGGACAAGAATAAGCCTAGGGAGGACGAAAATGACCTAATTGTTCATCCAATGACACAAACATACCTATTGGATGCAAAAGATTGGTTAGAAACACTAATTGAATAGGAATAAGCCTAGGGAGGTCGTAAATGACCTAAATGATCATCCGAAGACACAAACACACCAATCGGATGCACAAGATTGGTTAGAAACCCTAATTGGACAAGAGTAAACCTAGGGAGGACGAAAATGACCTAATTGTTCATCCAATGACACAAATGAACTTATTCAATGCACAAGATTGGTTGAAAACCGTAATTGGACAAGAATAACCCTAAAGAGGACGAAAATGACCTAAATGTTCATACAATGACACAAACACACCTATTGGATCCACAAGATTGGCTAAAAACCCTAATTGGACAAGAATAAGCCTAGGGAGACAGAAAAAGACCTAATTGTTCATCCAATGACACAAACACACCTATTGGATGCACAAGATTTGTTTGAAACCCTAATTTGACAAGAATAAGCCTAGGGAAGACGAAAATAACCTAATTGTTCATCCAATGACACAAACACACCTATTGGATGCACAAGATTGGTTAGAAACCCTAATTGGACAAGAATAAGCCTAGCAAAGTCGAAAATGAACTAATTGTTCATCGAAAAACACAAATGAACTTATTCGATGCACAAGATTTATTAGAAACCCTAATTCGACAAGAATAAGCCTAAGGAGGACGAACATGACCTAATTGTTCGTCCAATGACACAAACACACCTGTTGGATGCACAAGATTAGTTAGAAACCCTAATTGGAGTAGAATAAACATAGGGATGATGAAAATGGCCTAATTGTTCATCTAATGACACGAACACACGTATTGGATGCACAAGATTGGTTAGAAACCCTAATTGGACATGAATAAGCCTAGGGAGATCGAAAATGACCTAAATGTTCATCCAATGACACAAACACACAAATTTGATGCACAAGATTGGTTAGAAACCCTAATTGGACAAGAATAAGCACAGGGAGGACGAAAATGACCTAATTGTACATCCAATGACAAAAACACACCTATTGGATGCACAAGATTGGTTAGAAACCCTAATTGGACAAGAATAAGCCTAGGGTGGTCGAAAATGACCTAAATGTTCATCCAATGACCCAAACACACAAATTTGATGCACAAGATTGGTTAGAAACCCTAATTGTACAAGAATAAGCATAGGGAGGACGAAAATGACTTAATTGTTCATCCAATGACACAAACCCACCTATTGGATGCATAAGATTGGTTGAAACCCCTAATTGGACAAGAATAAGCCTAGGGAGGACGAAAATGACCTAAATGTTCATCCATTGACACAAACACAGCTATTGGAGGCACAAGATTGGTTAGACACCCTAATTGGACAAGAATATGCCCAGGGAGTACGAGAATGGCCTAATAGTTCATCCAATGACACAAACACACCTAATGGATGCACAAGATTGGTTGAAAACCCTAATTGGCTAAGAATAAGCTAAGGGATGACGAAAATGACCTAAATGTTCATCCAATGACACAAACACACCTAATGGATGCACAAGATAGGTTAAAATCCCTAATTGGACAAGAATAAGCCTAGGGAGACCGAAAATGACCTAATTGTTAATCCAATGAGATAAACACACCTACTGGATGCACAAGATTTGTTAGAAACCCTAATTCGACTAGAATAAGCCTAGGGAGAACGAAAATGACCTAATTGTTTATCCAATGACACAAACACACCTATTGGATGCACAAGATTGGTTAGGAACCCTAATTGGACAAGAATATGCCTAGGGAGGTCGAAAGTGACGAAAAATGTTCATCCAATGACTCAAACACACCTATTGGATGCACAAGATTAGTTAGAAACCCTTATTGGCCAAGAATAAGCCAAGGGATGACGAAAATGACATAAATGTTCATCCAATGACACAAACACAACTAATGGATGCACAAGATAGGTTAAAAACCCTAATTGGACAAGAATAAGCCTAGGGAGACCCAAAATGACCTAATTGTTCATCCAATGAAACAAACACATCTATTGGATGCACATGATTAGTTAGAAACCCTAATTGGACAAGAATAAGCCTAGGGAGACCCAAAATGACCTAATTGTTCATCCAATGACACAAACACACCTATTGGATGCACATGATTAGTTAGAAACCCTAATTGGACAAGAATAAGCCTAGGGAGACCGAAAATGACATAATTGTTCATCCAATGACACAAACACACCTATTGGATGCACAAGATTAGTTAGAAACCCTAATTGTGAAAAAGCCTAGGGAGGACGAAAATGACCTAATTGTTCATCCGAAGACACAAATGAACTTATTCGATGCACAAGATTGGTTGAATACCCTAATTGGACAAGAATAAGCCTAGGGAGTACGAAAATGACCTAAATGTTCATTCAATGACACAAACACACCTATTGGATGCACAAGATTCGTTAAAAACCCTAATTGGACAAGAATAAGCGTAGGGAGATCGAAAATGTCCTAATTGTTCATCCAATGACACAAACACACCTATTGGATGCACAAGATTAGTTAGAAACCCTAATTGGATAAGAATAAGCCTAGGGAGGACGAAAATGACCTAATTGTTCATCCATAGAGACAAATGAACTTATTCGATCCACAAGATTGGTTGAAAACACTAATTAGATAAGAATAAGCCTAGGGAGGACGAAAATGACCTAAATATTTATCCAATGACACAAACACACCTATTGGATGCACAAGATTCGTTAAAAACCCTAATTGGACAAGAATAAACCTAGGGAGACCGAAAATGACCTAATTGTTCATCCAACGACACAAACACACCTATTCGATGCACAAGATTGGTTAGAAACCCTAATTGGACAAGAATAAGCCTAGGGAGATCGAAAATGACCTAAATGTTCATCCAATGACACAAACACACAAATATGATGCACAAGATTGGTTAGAAACCCTTATTGGACAAGAATAAGCATATGGAGGACGAAAATGACCTAATGGAACATCCAATTGCAAAAACACACCTATTGGATGCACAAGATTGGTTAGAAACCCTAATTGGACAAGAATAAGCCTAGGGTGGTCGAAAATGAACTAAATGTTCATCCAATAACCCAAACACACAAATTTAATGCACAAGATTGGTTAGAAACCCAAATTGTACAAGAATAAGCATAGGGAGGACGAAAATGACCTAATTGTTCATCGAATGACACAAACCCACCTATTGGATGCATAAGATTGGTTGAAAACCCTAATGGGACAAGAATAAGCCAAGGGAAGACGAAAATGACCTAAATGTTCATCCAATGACACAAACACACCTAATGGATGCAGAAGATAGGTTAAAATCCCTAATTGGACAAGAATAAGCCTAGGGAGACCGAAAATGACCTAATTGTTAATCCAATGACACAAACACACCTACTGGATGCACAAGATTTGTTAGAAATCCTAATTCGACTAGAATAAGCCTAGGGAGAATGAAAATGACCTAATTGTTTATCCAATGACACAAACACACCTATTGGATGCACAAGATTGGTTAGGAACCCTAATTGGACAAGAATAAGCCTAGGGAGGTCGAAAGTGACGAAAATGACCTAATTGTTTATCCAATGACTCAAACACACCTATTGGATGCACAAGATTGGTTAGAAACCCTTATTGGCCAAGAATAAGCCAAGGGATGAGGAAAATGACCTAAATGTTCATCCTATGACACAAACACAACTAATGGATGCACAAGATAGGTTAAAAACCCTAATTGGACAAGAATAAGCCTAGGGAGACCCAAAATGACCTAATTGTTCATCCAATGACACAAACACACCAATAGGATGCACATGATTAGTTAGAAACCTTAATTGGACAAGAATAAGCCTAGGGAGACCGAAAATGACATAATTGTTTATCCAATAACACAAACACACCTATTGGATGCACAAGATTAGTTAGAAACTCTAATTGTGAAAAAGCCTAGGGAGGACGAAAATGACCTAATTGTTCATCCGAAGACACAAATAAACTTATTCGATGCACAAGATTGGTTGAAAACCCTAATTGGACAAGAATAAGCCTAGGGAGTACGAAAATGACCTAAATGTGCATTCAATGACACAAACGCACCTATTGGATGCACAAGATAGGTTAAAAACCCTAATTGGACAAGAATAAACCTAGGGAGACCGAAAATGACCTAATTGTTCATCCAATGACACAAACACACCTATTGGATGCACATGATTAGTTAGAAACCCTAATTGGACAAGAATAAGCCTAGGGAGACCGAAAATGACATAATTGTTCATCCAATGACACAAACACACCTATTGGATGCACAAGATTAGTTAGAAACCCTAATTGTGAAAAAGCCTAGGGAGGACGAAAATGACCTAATTGTTCATCCGAAGACACAAATGAACTTATTCGATGCACAAGATTGGTTGAATACCCTAATTGGACAAGAATAAGCCTAGGGAGTACGAAAATGATCTAAATGTTCATTCAATGACACAAACACACCTATTGGATGCACAAGATTCGTTAAAAACCCTAATTGGACAAGAATAAGCCTAGGGAGATCGAAAATGACCTAATTGTTCATCCAATGACACAAACACACCTATTGGATGCACAAGATTAGTTAGAAACCCTAATTGGATAAGAATAAGCCTAGGGAGGACGAAAATGACCTAATTGTTCATCCATAGAGACAAATGAACTTATTCGATCCACAAGATTGGTTGAAAACCCTAATTGGACAAGAATAAGCCTAGGGAGGACGAAAATGACCTAAATATTTATCCAATGACACAAACACACCTATTGGATGCACAAGATTCGTTAAAAACCCTAATTGGACAAGAATAAACCTAGGGAGACCGAAAATGACCTAATTGTTCATCCAACGACACAAACACACCTATTCGATGCACAAGATTGGTTAGAAACCCTAATTGGAGAAGAATAAGCCTAGGGAGATCGAAAATGACCTAAATGTTCATCCAATGACACAAACACACAAATATGATGCACAAGATTGGTTAGAAACCCTTATTGGACAAGAATAAGCATATGGAGGACGAAAATGAGCTAATGGAACATCCAATGACAAAAACACACCTATTGGATGCACAAGATTGGTTAGAAACCCTAATTGGACAAGAATAAGCCTAGGGTGGTCGAAAATGAACTAAATGTTCATCCAATAACCCAAACACACAAATTTAATGCACAAGATTGGTTAGAAACCCAAATTGTACAAGAATAAGCATAGGGAGGACGAAAATGACCTAATTGTTCATCGAATGACACAAACCCACCTATTGGATGCATAAGATTGGTTGAAAACCCTAATTGGACAAGAATAAGCCAAGGGATGACGAAAATGACCTAAATGTTCATCCAATGACACAAACACACCTAATGGATGCAGAAGATAGGTTAAAATCCCTAATTGGACAAGAATAAGCCTAGGGAGACCGAAAATGACCTAATTGTTGATCCAATGACACAAACACACCTACTGGATGCACAAGATTTGTTAGAAATCCTAATTCGACTAGAATAAGCCTAGGGAGAATGAAAATGACCTAATTGTTTATCCAATGACACAAACACACCTATTGGATGCACAAGATTGGTTAGGAACCCTAATTGGACAAGAATAAGCCTAGGGAGGTCGAAAGTGACGAAAATGACCTAATTGTTTATCCAATGACTCAAACACATCTATTGGATGCACAAGATTGGTTAGAAACCCTTATTGGCCAAGAATAAGCCTAGGGATGAGGAAAATGAC
>JBBPBS010000073.1:726259-850382 GCA_037974835.1 Cicer judaicum
ATCCAATGACACAAACACACCTACTGGATGCACAAGATTTGTTAGAAATCCTAATTCGACTAGAATAAGCCTAGGGAGAATGAAAATGACCTAATTGTTTATCCAATGACACAAACACACCTATTGGATGCACAAGATTGGTTAGGAACCCTAATTGGACAAGAATAAGCCTAGGGAGGTCGAAAGTGACGAAAATGACCTAATTGTTTATCCAATGACTCAAACACATCTATTGGATGCACAAGATTGGTTAGAAACCCTTATTGGCCAAGAATAAGCCTAGGGATGAGGAAAATGACCTAAATGTTCATCCTATGACACAAACACAACTAATGGATGCACAAGATAGGTTAAAAACCCTAATTGGACAAGAATAAGCCTAGGGAGACCCAAAATGACCTAATTGTTCATCCAATGACACAAACACACCAATAGGATGCACACGATTAGTTAGAAACCTTAATTGGACAAGAATAAGCCTAGGGAGACCGAAAATGACATAATTGTTTATCCAATAACACAAACACACCTATTGGATGCACAAGATTAGTTAGAAACTCTAATTGTGAAAAAGCCTAGGGAGGACGAAAATGACCTAATTGTTCATCCGAAGACACAAATAAACTTATTCGATGCACAAGATTGGTTGAAAACCCTAATTGGACAAGAATAAGCCTAGGGAGTACGAAAATGACCTAAATGTGCATTCAATGACACAAACGCACCTATTGGATGCACAAGATTCGTTAAAAACCCTAATTGGACAAGAATAAACCTAGGGAGACCGAAAATGACCTAATTGTTCATCCAATGACACAAACACACCTATTGGATGCACAAGATTAGTTAGAAACCCTAATTGGACAAGAATAAGCCTAGGGAGGACGAAAATGACCTAATTGTTCATCCATAGACACAAATGAACTTATTCGATCCACAAGATTGGTTGAAAACCCTAATTGGACAAGAATAAGCCTAGGGAGGACGAAAATAACCTAATTGTTCATCCAATGACACAAATGAACTTATTCAATGCACAAGATTGGTTGAAAACCCTAACTTGAAAAGAATAACCCTACGGAAGAGGAAAATGACCTAAATGTTCATCCAATGACACAAACACACCTATTGGACGCACAAGATTGGTTAGAAATCCTAATTTTACAAGAATAAGCCTAGGGAGGACGAAAATGACCTAATTGTTCATCCAGTGAAAAAAACACACATATTGGATGCACAAGGTTGGTTAGAAACCCCAATTGGAAAAGAACAAGCCTAGGGAGGTCGAAATTGACGAAAATGTTCGTCCAATGACACAAACACACCTATTGGATGCACAAGAATGGTTAGAAACCCTAATTGGCCAAGAATAAGCTAAGGGATGACCAAAATGACCTAAATGTTCATCCAATAACACAAACACACCTATTAGATGTACAAGATTGGTTAAAAACCCTAATTGGACAAGAATAAGCCAAGGGATGACGAAAATGACCTATTGGATGCCTAAGATTGGTTGAAAACCTTAATTGGACAAGAATAAGCCTAGGAAGGACGAAAATGACCTAAATGTTCATCCAATGACACAAACACACCTATTAGATGCACAAGATTGGTTAAAAATCCTAATTGTACAAGAATAAGCATAGGGAGACCGAAAATGACCAAATTGTTCATCCAATGACACAAACACACCTATTGGATGCACAAGATTGGTTAGAAACCCTAATTGGACAAGAATAAGCCTAGGAAGGATGAAAATGACCTCAATGTTCATCAAATAACAGAAAAACACCTATTGGATGCACAAGATTAGTTAGAAACCCTAATTGAACAAGAATAAGCCTAGCAATGTCGAAAATGAACTAATTGTTCATCCAAAGACACAAATGAACTTATTCGATACACAAGATTTGTTAGAAACCCTAATTGGACAAGAATAAGGCTAGGGAGGACGAAAATGACTTAAATGTTCGTCCAATGACATAAATCAACTTATTCGATACACAAGATTGGTTGAAAACCCTAATTGCACAAGAATAAGCCTACGGAAGACGAAAATGACCTAAATGTTCATCCAATGACACAAACAACCCTATTGAATGCACAAGTTTAGTTAGAAACCCGAGTTGGACAAGAATAAGCCTAAGGAGGACGAAAATGACCTAATTGATCGTCCAATGACACAAACACACCTGTTGGATGCACAAGATTAGTTAGAAACCCTAATTGGACAGGAATAAACATAGGGATGATGAAAATGACCTAATTGTTCCTCAAATGACAGAAACACACCTATTGGATGCACAAGATTGGTTAGAGACCCTAATTGGACAAGAATAAGCATAGGGAGGACGAAAATGACCTAATTGTGTTATCCAATGACACAAACACACCTATTGGATGCCCAAGATTGGTTAGAAACCCTAAATGGACAAGAATAAGCCTAGGAAGGTCGAAAATGACCTAAATGTTCATCCAATGACACAAACACACAAATTCGATGCACAAGATTGGTTAGAAACCCTAATTGGACAAGAATAAGCATACGGCGGACGCAAATGACCTAATTGTTCATCCAATGACACAAACACACCTATTGGATACACCAGATTGGTTAGAAACCCTAATTGGACAAGAATAAGCCTAGGAAGGACGAAAATGACCTAAATGTTCATCCAATGACACAAACACACCTATTCGATGCACACGATTGGTTAAAAACCCTAATTGGACAAGAATAGGCATAGGGAGACCGAAAATGACCTAATTGTTCATCCAATGACACAAACACACCTATTGGATGCACAAGATTAGTTAGAAACCCTAATTGGACAAGAATAAGCCTAGCAAGGTCGAAAATTAACTAATTGTTCATCGAAAGACACAAATGAACTTATTCGATGCACAAGATTTATTAAAAACCCTAATTGGACAAGAATAAGCCTAGGGAGGACGAAAATGACCTAATTGTTCATCCAATGACACAAACCCACCTATTGGATGCATAAGATTGGTTGAAAACCCTAATTGGACAAGAATAAGCCTAGGGAGGACAAAAATGACCTAAATGTTCATCCAATGACACAAACACAGCTATTGGAGGCACAAGATTGGTTAGACACCCTAATTGGACAAGAATAAGCCCAGGGAGGATGAAAATGACCTAATAGTTCATCCAATGACACAAACATACCTATTGGATGCACAAGATTGGTTAAAAACCCTAATTGGACAAGAACAAGCCTAGGGAGACCGAAAATGACCTAATTGTTCATCCAATGACACAAACACACCTATTGGATGCACAAGATTGGTTAGAAACCCTAATTGGACAAGAATAAGCTTAGGGAGGTCGTAAATGACCTAAATGTTCATCCAATGACACAAATCAACTTATTTGATGCACAAGATTGGTTGAAAACCCTAATTGGACAAGAACAAGCCTAGGGAGACCGAAAATGACCTAAATGTTCATCCAATGACACAAACACACCTATTGGATGCACAAGATTGGTTAAAATCCCTAATTGGACAAGAATAAGCCTAGGGAGGGCGAAAATGACCTAATTGATCATCCAATAACACAAACACACCTATTGGATGCACAAGATTAGTTAGAAACCCTAGTTGGACAAGAATAAGCTTAGGGAGGACGAAAATAATCTAATTGTTCATCCAATGACACAAATCAACTTATTCGATGCAAAAGATTGGTTCAAAACCCTAATTGGACAAGAATAAGCATAGGGAGGACGAAAATGACCTTATTGTGTTATCCAATGACACAAACACACCTATTGGATGCACAAGATTGGTTAGAAACCCTAAATGGACAAGAATAAGCCTAGGGAGGTCGGAAATGACCTAAATGTTCATCCAATGACACAAACACACAAATTCGAGGCACAAGATTGGTTAGAAACCCTAATTTGACAAGAATAAGCATACGGTGGACGAAAATGACCTAATTGTTCATCCAATGACACAAACACTCCTATTGGATGCACAAGATTGGTTAGAAACCCTAATTGGACATGAATAAGCCTAGGGAGGTCGAAAATGACCTAAATGTTCATCCAATGACACAAACACACAAATTTGATGCACAAGGATTGGTTAGAAACCCTAATTGGACAATAATAAGCATAGGGAGAACGAAAATGACCTAATTGTTCATCCAATGACACAAACCCACCTATTGGATGCATAAGATTGGTTGAAAACCCTAATTGGACAAGAATAAGCCTAGGAAGGACGAAAATGACCTAAATGTTCATCCAATGACACAAACACAGCTATTGGATGCACAAGATTGGTTAAAAACCTTAATTAGACAAGAATAAGCATAGGGAGACCGAAAATGACCTAATTGTTCATCCAATGACACAAACACACCTATTGGATGCACAAGATTAGTTAGAAACCCTAATTGGACAAGAATAAACATAGGGATGATGAAAATGACCTAATTATTCATCCAATGACACAAACACACCTATTGGATGCACAAGATTGGTTAGAGACCCTAATTGGACAAGAATAAGCATAGGGAGGACGAAAATGACCTAATTGTGTTATCCAATGACACAAACACACCTATTGGATGCACAAGATTGGTTAGAAACCCTAAATGGACAAGAATAAGCCTATGGAGGTCGAAAATGACCTAAATGTTCTTCCAATGACACAAACACACAAATTCGATGCAGAAGATTGGTTAGAAACCCTAATTCGACAAGAATAAGCATACGACAAACGCAAATGACCTAATTGTTCATCCAATGACACAAACACACCTATTGGATGCACGAGATTGGTTAGAAACCCTAATTGGGCAAGAATAAGCATAGGGAGACCGAAAATGACCTAATTGTTCATCCAATGACACAAACACACCTATTTGATGCACAAGATTAGGTAGAAACCCTTATTGGACAAGAATAAGCCTAGCAAGGTCGAAAATAAACTAATTGTTCATCGAAAGACACAAATGAACTTATTCGATGCACAAGATTTATTAGAAACCTTAATTGGACAAGAATAAGCCTAGGGAGAACGAAAATGACCTAATTGTTCATCCAATGACACAAACCCACCTATTGGATGCATAAGATTGGTTGAAAATCCTAAATGGACAAGAATAAGCCTAGGGAGGACGAAAATGACCTAAATGTTCATCCAATGACACAAACACAGCTATTGGAGGAACAAGATTGGTTAGACACTCTAATTGGACAAGAATAAGCCCAGGGAGGACGAAAATGACCTAATAGTTCATCCAATGACACAAACATACCTATTGGATGCACAAGATTGGTTAAAAACCCTAATTGGACAAGAACAAGCCTAGGGAGATCGAAAATGACCTAATTGTTCATCCAATGACACAAACACACCTATTGGATGCACAAGATTGGTTAGAAACCCTAATTGGACAAGAATAAGCTTAGGGAGGTCGTAAATGACCTAAATGTTCATCCAATGACACAAATCAACTTATTCGATGCACAAGATTGGTTGAAAACCCTAATTGGACAAGAACAAGCCTAGGGTGACTTAAAATGACCTAAATGTTCATCCAATTACACAAACACACCTATTGGATGCACAAGATTGGTTAGAAACCCTAATTGGACAAGAATAAGCCTAGGGAGGACGAAAATGACCTAATTGTTCATCCAATGACACAAACCCACCTATTGGATGCACAAGATTGGTTAGAAACCCTAATTAGACAAGAATTAGCCTAGGGAAGTCGTAAATGACCTAAATGTTCATCCAATGACACAAACACACCAATTGGATGCACAAGATTGGTTAAAATCCCTAATTGGACAAGAATAAGCCTAGGGAGGGCGAAAATGACCTAATTGATCATCCAATAACACAAACACACCTATTGGATGCACAAGATTAGTTAGAAACCCTAGTTGGACAAGAATAATCTAATTGTTCATCCAATGACACAAATCAACTTATTCGAGGCAAAAGATTGGTTCAAAACCCTAATTGGACAAGGATAAGCCTAGGGAGAACGAAAGTGACCAAAATGTTAATCTAATGACACAAACACACCTATTGGATGCACAAGATTGGTTAGAGACCCTAATTGGACAAGAATAAGCATAGGGAGGACGAAAATGACCTTATTGTGTTATCCAATGACACAAACACACCTATTGGATGCACAAGATTAGTTAGAAACCCTAATTGGACAAGAATAAGCCTAGGGAGGTCGAAAATGACCTAAATGTTCATCCAATGACACAAACACACAAATTTGATGTACAAGGATTGGTTAGAAACCCTAATTGGACAATAATAAGCATAGGGAGGACGAAAATGCCCTCATTGTTCATCCAATGACACAAACCCACCTATTGGATGCATAAGATTGGTTGAAAACCCTAATTGGACAAGAATAAGCCTAGCAAGGTCGAAAATGAACTAAGACACACATGAACTTATTCGATACACAAGATTTGTTAGAAACCCTAATTGGACAAGAATAAGCCTAGGGAGGACGAAAATGACTTAAATGTTCGTCCAATGACACAAATCAACTTATTGGATGCATAAGATTGGTTGAAAACCCTAATTGGACAAGAATAAGCCTACGGAAGACGAAAATGACCTAAATGTTCATCCAATGACACAAACAACCCTATTGAATGCACAAGTTTTGTTAGAAATCCTAGTTGGACAAGAATAAGCCTAAGGAGGACGAAAATGACCTAATTGATCGTCCAATGACACAAACACACCTGTTGGATGCACAAGATTAGTTAGAAACCCTAATTGGACAAGAATAAACATAGGGATTATGAAAATGACCTAATTGTTCATCCAATGACACAAACACACCTATTGGATGCACAAGATTGGTTAGAGACCCTAATTGGACAAGAATAAGCATAGGGAGGACGAAAATGACGTAATTGTGTTATCCAATGACACAAACACACCTATTGGATGCACAAGATTTGTTAGAAACCCTAAATGGACAAGAATAAGCCTAGGGAGGTCGAAAATGACCTAAATGTTCATCCAATGACACAAACACACCTATTAGAAGCACAAGATTGGTTAAAAACCCTAGTTGGACAAGAATAAGCCTAGGGAGGACGAAAATGACCTAATTGTTCATCCAATGACACAAACACACCTGTTGGATGCACAAGATTAGTTAGAAACACTAATTGGACAAGAATAAACATAGGGATGATGAAAATGACCTAATTGTTCCTCCAATGACACAAACACACCTATTGGATGCACAAGATTAGTTAGAAACCCTAATTGGACAAGAATAAGCCTAGGGAGGTCGACAATGACCTAAATGTTCATCCAATGACACAAATCAACTTATTCGATGCACAAGATTGGTTGAAAACACTAATTGCACAAGAATAAGCCTAGGGAAGACGAAAATGACCTAAATGTTCATCAAATGACACAAACACACCTATTGGATGCACAAGATTAGTTAAAAACCCTAGTTGGACAAGAATAAGCCTAAGGAGGACGAAAATGACCTAATTGTTCGTCCAATGACACAAACACACCTGTTGGATGCACAAGATTAGTTAGAAACCCTAATTGGACAAGAATAAACATAGGGATGATGAAAATGACCTAATTGTTCATCAAATGACACAAACACACCTATTGGATGCACAAGATTAGTTAGAAACCCTAATTGGACAAGAATAAGCCTAGCAAGGTCGAAAATGAACTAATTGTACATCCAAAGACACAAATGAACTTATTCGATACACAAGATTTGTTAGAAACCCTAATTGGACAAGAATAAGCCTAGGGAGGACGAAAATGACTTAAATGTTCATCCAATGACACAAATCAACTTATTCGATGCACAAGATTGGTTGAAAACACTAATTGGACAAGAATAAGCCTAGGGAAGACGAAAATGACCTAAATGTTCATCCAATGACACAAACACCCCTATTGAATGCACAAGATTAGTTAGAAACCCTAGTTGGACAAGAATAAGCTTAAGGAGGACGAAAATGACCTAATTGATCGTCCAATGACACAAACACACCTGTTGGATGCACAAGATTAGTTAGAAACCCTAATTGGACAAGAATAAACATAGGGATGATGAAAATGACCTAATTGTTCATCCAATGACACAACTCACCTATTGGATGCACAAGATTAGTTAGAATCCCTTATTGGACAAGAATAAGCCTAGTGAGGTCGACAATGACCTAAATGTTCATCCAATGACACAAACACACAAATTTGATGCACAAGATTGGTTAGAAACCCTCATTGTACAAGAATAAGTGTAGGGAGGACGAAAATGACCTAATTGTTCTTCCAATGACACAAACCCACCTATTGGATGCATAAGATTGGATGAAAACCCTAATTGGACAAGCATAAGCCTAGGGAGGACGAAAATGACCTAAATGTTCATCCAATGACACAAACATACCTATTGGATGCACAAGATTGGTTAGAAACCCTAATTGGACAAGAATAAGCCTAGGGAGGTCGTAAATAACCTAAATGTTCATCCAATGACACAAACACACATATTGGATGCACAAGATTGGTTAGAAAACCTAATTGGATAAGAATAAGCCTAGGGAGGACGAAAATTACCTAATTGTTTGTCCAATGACACAAACACACCTATTGGATGCACAAGATTGGTTAGAAACCCTAACTGGACAAAAATTAGCCTAGGGAAGTCGTAAATGACCTAAATGTTCATCCAATGACACAAACACGCCAATTGGATGCACAAGATTGGTTAAAAACCCTAATTGGACAAGTATAAGCCTAAGGAGGACGAAAATGACCTAATTGATCGTCCAATGACACAAACACACCTGTTGGATGCACAAGATTAGTTAGAAACCCTAATTGGACAAGAATAAACATAGGGATTATGAAAATGACCTAATTGTTCATCCAATGACACAAACACACCTATTGGATGCACAAGATTGGTTAGAGACCCTAATTGGACAAGAATAAGCATAGGGAGGACGAAAATGACGTAATTGTGTTATCCAATGACACAAACACACCTATTGGATGCACAAGATTTGTTAGAAACCCTAAATGGACAAGAATAAGCCTAGGGAGGTCGAAAATGACCTAAATGTTCATCCAATGACACAAACACACCTATTAGAAGCACAAGATTGGTTAAAAACCCTAGTTGGACAAGAATAAGCCTAGGGAGGACGAAAATGACCTAATTGTTCATCCAATGACACAAACACACCTGTTGGATGCACAAGATTAGTTAGAAACACTAATTGGACAAGAATAAACATAGGGATGATGAAAATGACCTAATTGTTCCTCCAATGACACAAACACACCTATTGGATGCACAAGATTAGTTAGAAACCCTAATTGGACAAGAATAAGCCTAGGGAGGTCGACAATGACCTAAATGTTCATCCAATGACACAAATCAACTTATTCGATGCACAAGATTGGTTGAAAACACTAATTGCACAAGAATAAGCCTAGGGAAGACGAAAATGACCTAAATGTTCATCCAATGACACAAACACACCTATTGGATGCACAAGATTAGTTAAAAACCCTAGTTGGACAAGAATAAGCCTAAGGAGGACGAAAATGACCTAATTGTTCGTCCAATGACACAAACACACCTGTTGGATGCACAAGATTAGTTAGAAACCCTAATTGGACAAGAATAAACATAGGGATGATGAAAATGACCTAATTGTTCATCAAATGACACAAACACACCTATTGGATGCACAAGATTAGTTAGAAACCCTAATTGGACAAGAATAAGCCTAGCAAGGTCGAAAATGAACTAATTGTACATCCAAAGACACAAATGAACTTATTCGATACACAAGATTTGTTAGAAACCCTAATTGGACAAGAATAAGCCTAGGGAGGACGAAAATGACTTAAATGTTCATCCAATGACACAAATCAACTTATTCGATGCACAAGATTGGTTGAAAACACTAATTGGACAAGAATAAGCCTAGGGAAGACGAAAATGACCTAAATGTTCATCCAATGACACAAACACCCCTATTGAATGAACAAGATTAGTTAGAAACCCTAGTTGGACAAGAATAAGCTTAAGGAGGACGAAAATGACCTAATTGATCGTCCAATGACACAAACACACCTGTTGGATGCACAAGATTAGTTAGAAACCCTAATTGGACAAGAATAAACATAGGGATGATGAAAATGACCTAATTGTTCATCCAATGACACAACTCACCTATTGGATGCACAAGATTAGTTAGAAACCCTAATTGGACAAGAATAAGCCTAGTGAGGTCGACAATGACCTAAATGTTCATCCAATGACACAAACACACAAATTTGATGCACAAGATTGGTTAGAAACCCTCATTGTACAAGAATAAGTGTAGGGAGGACGAAAATGACCTAATTGTTCTTCCAATGACACAAACCCACCTATTGGATGCATAAGATTGGATGAAAACCCTAATTGGACAAGCATAAGCCTAGGGAGGACGAAAATGACCTAAATGTTCATCCAATGACACAAACATACCTATTGGATGCACAAGATTGGTTAGAAACCCTAATTGGACAAGAATAAGCCTAGGGAGGTCGTAAATAACCTAAATGTTCATCCAATGACACAAACACACATATTGGATGCACAAGATTGGTTAGAAAACCTAATTGGATAAGAATAAGCCTAGGGAGGACGAAAATTACCTAATTGTTTGTCCAATGACACAAACACACCTATTGGATGCACAAGATTGGTTAGAAACCCTAACTGGACAAAAATTAGCCTAGGGAAGTCGTAAATGACCTAAATGTTCATCCAATGACACAAACACGCCAATTGGATGCACAAGATTGGTTAAAAACCCTAATTGGACAAGTATAAGCCTAAGGAGGAAGAAAATGACCTAATTGATCACCCAATAACACAAACACACCTATAGGATGCACAAGATTAGTTAGGAACTCTAGTTGGAAGAGAATAAGCCTAGGGAGGACGAAAATAATCTAGTTGTTCATCCAATGACACAAATCAACTTATTCGATGCACAAGCTTGGTTCAAAACCCTAATTGGACAAGAATAAGCCTAGGGAGGACGAAAATGACCTAAATGTTAATTCAATGACACAAACACACCTATTGGATGCACAAGATTGGTTAGAGACCCTAATTGGACAAGAATAAGCATAGGGAGGACGAAAATGACCTAATTGTGTTATCCATTGACACAAACACACCTATTGGATGCACAAGATTGGTTAGAAACCCTAAATGGACAAGAATAAGCCTAAGGAGGTCAAAAATGACCTAAATGTTCATCCAATGACACAAACACACAAATTCGATGCACAAGATTGGTTAGAAACCCTAATTGGACAAGAATAAGCATACGGTGGACGAAAATGACCTAATTGTTCATCCAATGACACAAACACACCTATTGGATGTACAAGATTGGTTAGAAACCCTAATTGGACAAGAATAAGACTAGGGATGTCGAAAATGACCTCAATGTTTATCCAATGACACAAACAGACAAATTTGAGGTACAAGATTGGTTAGAAACCCTAATTAGACAATAATAAGCATAGGGAGGTCTTAAATGACTTAAGTGATCATCCAATGACACAAACACACCAATTGGATGCACAAGATTGATTAGAGACCCTAATTGGGCAAGAGTAAGCCTAGGGAGGACGAAAATGACCTAGTTGTTCAGCCAATGACACAAATGAACTTATTCAATGCACAAGATTGGTTGAAAACCCTAATTGGAAAAGAATAAGCCTAGGGAGGACAAAAATGACCTAAATGTTCATCCAATGACACAAACACACCTATTGGATGCACAAGATTGGTTAGAAACCCTAATTTGAAAAGAATAAGCCTAGGGATGTCGAAAACGACCAAAATGTTCATCCATTGACACAAACACACCTATTGGATGCACAAGATTGGTTAAAAACCCTAATTGGACAAGAATAAGCCTAGGGAGGTCGTAAATGACCTAAATGGTCATCCAATGACACAAATCAACTTATTCGATGTACAAGATTGGTTGAAAACCCTAATTGGACAAGAATAAGCCTAGGGAGGACGAAAATGACCTAAATGTTCATCCAATGACACAAACACACCTATTGGATGCACAAGATTAGTTAGAAACCCTAATTGGACATGAATAAGCATAGGGAGGACGAAAATGACCTAATTGTTCATCCAATGACACAAACACACCTATTGGATGCACAAGATTGGTTAGAAACCCTAAATGGACAAGAATAAGCCTAGGGAGGTCGAAAATGACCTAAATGTTCATCCAATGACACAAACACACAAATTCGATGCACAAGATTGGTTAGAAACCCTAATTGGACAAGAATAAGCATACGGTGGACGAAAATAACCTAATTGTTCATCCAATGACAAAAACACACCTATTGGATGCACAAGATTGGTTAGAAACCCTAATTGGACAAGAATAAGCCTAGGGAGGTCGAAAATGACCTAAATGTTCATCCAATGACACAAACACACCTATTGGATGCACAAGATTGGATAGAAACCCTAATTGGACAAGAATAAGCCTAGGGAGGTCGAAAATGACCTAATTGTTCATCCAATGATACAAACACAGCTATTGGATGCACAAGATTGGATAGAAACCCTAATTGGACAAGAATAAGCCTAGGGAGGACGAAAATGACCTAATTGTTCATCCAATGAAACAAACACACTATTGGATGCACAAGATTGGTTAGAAATACTAATTGGACAAGAATAAGCCTACGGAGGACGAAAATGACCTAATTATTAATCCAATGACACAAACACACCTATTGGATGCACAAGATTGGTTAGAAACCCTAATTGGACAAGAATAAGCCCAGGGAGGTCGAAAATGACCTAAATGTTCATCCAATGACACAAGCGCACCTATTGGATGCACAAGATTGGTTAGAAACCCTAATTGGACAAGAATAAGCCTAGGGAGGACGAAAATGACCTAATTGTTCATCCAATGACACAAACACACCTATTGGATGCACAAGATTGGTTAGAAACCATAATTGGACAAGAATAGGCCTAGGGAGGTCTAAAATGACCTAAATGTTCATCCAATTACAGAAACACAAGTATTGGATGCACAAGATTGGTTAGAAACCCTAATTGGACAAGAATAAGCCTAGGGAGGTCTAAAATGACCTAAATGTTCATCCAATTACACAAACACAACTATTGGATGCACAAGATTGGTTAGAAACCCTAATTGGACAAGAATAAGCCTAGGGAGGTCGAAAATGACTTTAAAATGTTCATCCAATGATACAAACACAAGTATTGGATGCACAAGATTGGTTAGAAACCCTAATTGGACAAGAATAAGCCTAGGGAGGTTGAAAAGTAACTAAAAGTTCATCCAATGACACAAACACAACTATTGGATGCACAAGATTGGTTAGAAACCCTAATTGGACAAGAATAAGCCTAGGGAGGACGAAAATGACCTAATTGTTCATCCAATGACACAAACACACCTATTGGATGGACAAGATTGGTTAGATACCCTAATTGGACAAGAATAAGCCTAGGGAGGTCGAAAATGACCTAAAAGTTCATCCAATGACACAAACACACCTATTGGAAGCACAAGATTGGTTAGAAACCTTAATTTGACAAGAATAAGCCTAGGGAGGTCGAAAAGTACCTAAAAATCATCCAATGACACAAACACACCTATTGGATGCACTAGATTGGCTAGAAACCCTAATTGGACAAGAAAAAGACTAGGGAGGTCGAAAATGACCTAAATGTTCATCCAACGACACAAACACAAGTATTGGATGCCTAAGATTGGTTAGAAACCTTAATTGGACAAGAATAAGCCTAGGGAGGTCTAAAATGACCTAAATGTTCATCCAATTACACAAACACAACTATTGGATGCACAAGATTGGTTAGAAACCCTAATTGGACAACAATAAGACTAGGGAAGTCGAAAATGACCTAAATGTTCATCCAATGATACAAACACAAGTATTGGATGCACAAGATTGGCTAGAAACCCTTATTAGACAAGAATAAGCCTAGGGAGGTCGAAAAGTACCTAAATGTTCATCCAATGACACAAACACACCTATTGGATGCACAAGATTGGTTAGAAACCCTAATTGGACAAGAATAAGCCTAGGGAGGTCTAAAATGACCTAAATGTTCATCCAATGACACAAACACACCTATTGGATGCACAAGATTGGTTAGAAACCCTAATTGGACAAGAATAAGCCTAGGGAGGACGAAAATGACCTAATTGTTCATCCAATGACACAAACACAACTATTGGATGCACAAGATTGGTTAGAAACCCTAATTGGACAAGAAGAAGCCTACGGATGTCGAAAATGACCTAAATGTTCATCCAATGACACAAACACACCTATTGCATGCACAAGATTGGTTAGAAACCCAATTTGGACAAGAATAAGCCTAGAGAGGACGAAAATGACCTAATTGTTTATCGAATGACACAAACGAACTTATTCAATGCTCAAGATTGGTTGAAAACCCTAATTGGACAAGAATAAGCCTAGGGAGGTCGAAAATGACCTAAATGTTCATCAAATGACACAAACACACCTATTGGATGCACAAGATTGGTTAGAAACCCTAATTGGACAAGAAGAAGCCTAGGGAGGACGAAAATGACCTAATTGTTCATCCAATGACACAAACACACCTATTGGATGCACAAGATTGGTTAGAAACCATAATTCGACAAGAATAATCCTAGAGAGGACGAAAATGACCTAATTGTTCATCCAATGACACAAACACAGCTATTGGATGCACAAGATTGGTTAGAAACCCTAATTCGACAAGAATAAGCCTAGATAGGACGAAAATGAACTATTTGTTCATCCAATGACACAAACAAACCAATTGGATGCAGAAGATTGGTTAGAAACCCTAATTCGACAAGAAGAAGCCTTGGGAGGTCGAAAATGACCTAATTGTTCATCCAATGACACAAACACACCTATTGGATGCACAAGATTAGTTAGAAACCCTAATTGGACAAGAATAAGCATAGGGAGGACGAAAATGACCTAATTGTTCATCCAATGACACAAACACACCTATTGGATGCACAAGATTGGTTAGAAACCCTAAATGGACAAGAATAAGCCTAGGGAGGTCGAAAATGACCTAAATGTTCATCCAATGACACAAACACACAAATTCGATGCACAAGATTGGTTAGAAACCCTAATTGGACAAGAATAAGCATACGGTGGACGAAAATAACCTAATTGTTCATCCAATGACAAAAACACACCTATTGGATGCACAAGATTGGTTAGAAACCCTAATTGGACAAGAATAAGCCTAGGGAGGTCGAAAATGACCTAAATGTTCGTCCAATGACACAAACACACAAATTTCATGCACAAGATTGGTTAGAAACCCTAATTGGACAAGAATAAGCATACGGTGGACGAAAATAACCTAATTGTTCATCCAATGACAAAAACACACCTATTGGATGCACAAGATTGGTTAGAAACCCTAATTGGACAAGAATAAGCCTAGGGAGGTCGAAAATGACCTAAATGTTCGTCCAATGACACAAACACACAAATTTCATGCACAAGATTGGTTAGAAACCCTAATTGGACAATAATAAGCATAGGGAGGACGAAAATGACCTAATTGTTCATCCAATGACACAAACACACCTATTGGATGCACAAGATTGGTTAGAAACCCTAAATGGACAAGAATAAGCCTTTGGAGGACAAAAATGACCTAAATGTTCATCCAATGACACAAACACACATTCTGGATACACAAGATTGGTTAGAAACCCTAATTTGACAAGAATAACCCTAGGGAGGTCGAAAATGACCTCAATGTTCATCCAATGATACAAACACACAAATTTGAGGTACAAGATTGGTTAGAAACCCTAATTGGACAATAATAAGCATAGGGAGGTCTTAAATGACTTAAATGTTCATCCAATGACACAAACACACCAATTGGATGCACAAGATTGATTAGAGACCCTAATTGGACATGAGTAAGCCTAGGGAGGACGAAAATGACCTAATTGTTCAGCCAATGACACAAATGAACTTATTCAATGCATAAGATAGGATGAAAACCCTAGATGGACAAGAATAAGCTTAGGGAGGTCGAAAATAACCTAAATGTTCATCCAATGACACAAACACACAAATTCGATGCACAAGATTGGTTAGAAACCCTAATTGGACAAGAATAAGCATACGGTGGACGAAAATGACCTAATTGTTCATCCAATGACACAAACACACCTATTGGATGCACAAGATTGGTTAGAAACCCTAATTGGACAAGAATAAGCCTTGGAAGGACGAAAATGACCTAAATGTTCATCCAATGACACAAACACACCTATTGGATGCACAAGATTGGTAAAAAACCCTAGTTGGACAAGAATAAGCCTAAGGAGGACGAAAATGACCTAATTGTTCGTCCAATGACACAAACACACCTGTTGGATGCACAAGATTAGTTAAAAACCCTAATTGGACAAGAATAAACATAGGGATGATGAAAATGACCTAATTGTTCATCCAACGACACAAACACACCTGTTGGATGCACAAGATTAGTTAGAAACCCTAATTGGACAAGAATAAGCCTAGGGAGGTCGACAATGACCTAAATGTTCATCCAATGACACAAACACACAAATTTGATGCACAAGATTGGTTAGAAACTCTAATTGGACAAGAATAAGCATAGGGAGGACGAAAATGACCTAAATGTTCATCCAATGACACAAACACACAAATTCGATGCACTAGATTGGTTAGAAACCCTAATTGGACAAGAATAAGCCTAGGGAGGTCGTAAAGGACCTAAATGTTCATCCAATGACACAAATCAACTTATTCGATGTACAAGATTGGTTGAAAACCCTAATTGTACAAGAATAAGCCTAGGGAGGACGAAAATGACCTAAATGTTCATCCAATGACACAAACACACAAATTTGATGCACAAGATTGGTTAGAAACCCTAATTGGACAAGAATAAGCATAGGGAGGACGAAAATGACTTAATTGTTCATCCAATGACACAAACCCACCTATTGGATGCATAAGATTGGTTGAAAACCCTAATTGGACAAGAATAAGCCTAGGGAGGACGAAAATGACCTAAATGTTCATCCAATGACACAAACACACCTATTGGATGCACAAGATTGGTTAGAAACCCTAATTGGACAAGAATAAGCCTAGGGTGGTCGAAAATGACCTAAATGTTCATCCAATGACACAAACACACAAATTTGATGCACAAGATTGGGTAGAAACCCTAATTGTACAAGAATAAGTGTAGGGAGGACGAAAATGACCTAATTGTTCATCCAATGACACCAACCCACCTCTTGGATGCATAAGATTGGATGAAAACCCTAATTGGACAACAATAAGACTAGGGAGGATGAAAATGACCTAAATGTTCCTCCAATGACACAAACATACCTATTGGATGCACAAGATTGGTTACAAACCCTAATTGGACAAGAATAAGCCTAGGGAGGTCGTAAATAACCTAAATGTTTATCCAATGACAGAAACACACCAATTGGATTCACAAGATTGGTTAAAAACCCTAATTGGACAAGAATAAGGCTAGGGAGGTCGTAAATGACCTAAATGTTCATCCAATGACACAAAAACACCAATTGGACGCACAAGATTGGTTAAAAACCCTAATTGGACAAGAACAAGCCTAGGGAGATCGAAAATGACCTAATTGTTCATCCAATGACACAAACACACAAATTCGATGCACAAGATTGGTTAGAAACCCTAATTGGACAAGAATAAGCCTAGGGAGGTCGTAAAGGACCTAAATGTTCATCCAATGACACAAATCAACTTATTCGATGTACAAGATTGGTTGAAAACCCTAATTGTACAAGAATAAGCCTAGGGAGGACGAAAATGACCTAAATGTTCATCCAATGACACAAACACACAAATTTGATGCACAAGATTGGTTAGAAACCCTAATTGGACAAGAATAAGCATAGGGAGGACGAAAATGACTTAATTGTTCATCCAATGACACAAACCCACCTATTGGATGCATAAGATTGGTTGAAAACCCTAATTGGACAAGAATAAGCCTAGGAAGGACGAAAATGACCTAAATGTTCATCCAATGACACAAACACACCTATTGGATGCACCAGATTGGTTAGAAACCCTAATTGGACAAGAATAAGCCTAGGGAGGTCGTAAAGGACCTAAATGTTCATCCAATGACACAAATCAACTTATTCGATGTACAAGATTGGTTGACAACCCTAATTGTACAAGAATAAGCCTAGGGAGGACGAAAATGACCTAAATGTTCATCCAATGACACAAACACACAAATTTGATGCACAAGATTGGTTAGAAACCCTAATTGGACAAGAATAAGCATAGGGAGGACGAAAATGACCTAATTGTTCATCCAACGACACAAACCCACCTATTGGATGCATAAGATTGGTTGAAAACCCTAATTGGAGAAGAATAAGCCTAGGAAGGACGAAAATGACCTAAATGTTCATCCAATGACACAAACACACCTATAGGATGCACAAGATTGGTTAAAAACCCTAGTTGGACAAAAATAAGCCTAAGGAGGACGAAAATGACCTAATTGTTCGTCCAATGACACAAACACACCTGTTGGATGCACAAGATTAGTTAGAAACCCTAATTGGACAAGAATAAACATAGGGATGATGAAAATGACCTAATTGTTCATCCAATGACACAAACACACCTGTTGGATGCACAAGATTAGTTAGAAACCCTAATTGGACAAGAATAAGCCTAGGGAGGTCGACAATGACCTAAATGTTCATCCAATGACACAAACACACAAATTTGATGCACAAGATTGGTTAGAAACTCTAATTGGACAAGAATAAGCATAGGGAGGACGAAAATGACCTAAATGTTCATCCAATGACACAAACACACCTATTGGATGCACCAGATTGGTTAGAAACCCTAATTGGACAAGAATAAGCCTAGGGAGGTCGTAAAGGACCTAAATGTTCATCCAATGACACAAATCAACTTATTCGATGTACAAGATTGGTTGAAAACCCTAATTGTACAAGAATAAGCCTAGGGAGGACGAAAATGACCTAAATGTTCATCCAATGACACAAACACACAAATTTGATGCACAAGATTAGTTAGAAACCATAATTGGACAAGAATAAGCCTAGGGAGGTCGACAATGACCTAAATGTTCATCCAATGACACAAACACACAAATTTGATGCACAAGATTGGTTAGAAACTCTAATTGGACAAGAATAAGCATAGGGAGGACGAAAATGACCTAAATGTTCATCCAATGACACAAACACACAAATTCGATGCACTAGATTGGTTAGAAACCCTAATTGGACAAGAATAAGCCTAGGGAGGTCGTAAAGGACCTAAATGTTCATCCAATGACACAAATCAACTTATTCGATGTACAAGATTGGTTGAAAACCCTAATTGTACAAGAATAAGCCTAGGGAGGACGAAAATGACCTAAATGTTCATCCAATGACACAAACACACAAATTTGATGCACAAGATTGGTTAGAAACCCTAATTGGACAAGAATAAGCATAGGGAGGACGAAAATGACTTAATTGTTCATCCAATGACACAAACCCACCTATTGGATGCATAAGATTGGTTGAAAACCCTAATTGGACAAGAATAAGCCTAGGGAGGACGAAAATGACCTAAATGTTCATCCAATGACACAAACACACCTATTGGATGCACAAGATTGGTTAGAAACCCTAATTGGACAAGAATAAGCCTAGGGTGGTCGAAAATGACCTAAATGTTCATCCAATGACACAAACACACAAATTTGATGCACAAGATTGGGTAGAAACCCTAATTGTACAAGAATAAGTGTAGGGAGGACGAAAATGACCTAATTGTTCATCCAATGACACCAACCCACCTCTTGGATGCATAAGATTGGATGAAAACCCTAATTGGACAACAATAAGACTAGGGAGGATGAAAATGACCTAAATGTTCCTCCAATGACACAAACATACCTATTGGATGCACAAGATTGGTTACAAACCCTAATTGGACAAGAATAAGCCTAGGGAGGTCGTAAATAACCTAAATGTTTATCCAATGACAGAAACACACCAATTGGATTCACAAGATTGGTTAAAAACCCTAATTGGACAAGAATAAGGCTAGGGAGGTCGTAAATGACCTAAATGTTCATCCAATGACACAAAAACACCAATTGGACGCACAAGATTGGTTAAAAACCCTAATTGGACAAGAACAAGCCTAGGGAGATCGAAAATGACCTAATTGTTCATCCAATGACACAAACACACAAATTCGATGCACAAGATTGGTTAGAAACCCTAATTGGACAAGAATAAGCCTAGGGAGGTCGTAAAGGACCTAAATGTTCATCCAATGACACAAATCAACTTATTCGATGTACAAGATTGGTTGAAAACCCTAATTGTACAAGAATAAGCCTAGGGAGGACGAAAATGACCTAAATGTTCATCCAATGACACAAACACACAAATTTGATGCACAAGATTGGTTAGAAACCCTAATTGGACAAGAATAAGCATAGGGAGGACGAAAATGACTTAATTGTTCATCCAATGACACAAACCCACCTATTGGATGCATAAGATTGGTTGAAAACCCTAATTGGACAAGAATAAGCCTAGGAAAGACGAAAATGACCTAAATGTTCATCCAATGACACAAACACACCTATTGGATGCACAAGATTGGTTAAAAACCCTAGTTGGACAAGAATAAGCCTAAGGAGGACGAAAATGACCTAATTGTTCGTCCAATGACACAAACACACCTGTTGGATGCACAAGATTAGTTAAAAACCCTAATTGGACAAGAATAAACATAGGGATGATGAAAATGACCTAATTGTTCATCCAATGATACAAACACACCTGTTGGATGCACAAGATTAGTTAGAAACCCTAATTGGACAAGAATAAGCCTAGGGAGGACGACAATGACCTAAATGTTCATCCAATGACACAAACACACAAATTTGATGCACAAGATTGGTTAGAAACTCTAATTGGACAAGAATAAGCATAGGGAGGACGAAAATGACCTAAATGTTCATCCAATGACACAAACACACAAATTCGATGCACAAGATTGGTTAGAAACCCTAATTGGACAAGAATAAGCCTAGGGAGGTCGTAAAGGACCTAAATGTTCATCCAATGACACAAATCAACTTATTCGATGTACAAGATTGGTTGACAACCCTAATTGTACAAGAATAAGCCTAGGGAGGACGAAAATGACCTAAATGTTCATCCAATGACACAAACACACAAATTTGATGCACAAGATTGGTTAGAAACCCTAATTGGACAAGATTAAGCATAGGGAGGACGAAAATGACCTAATTGTTCATCCAATGACACAAACCCACCTATTGGATGCATAAGATTGGTTGAAAACCCTAATTGGAGAAGAATAAGCCTAGGAAGGACGAAAATGACCTAAATGTTCATCCAATGACACAAACACACAAATTCGATGCACAAGATTGGTTAGAAACCCTAATTGGACAAGAATAAGCCTAGGGAGGACGTAAAGGACCTAAATGTTCATCCAATGACACAAATCAACTTATTCGATGTACAAGATTGGTTGAAAACCCTAATTGTACAAGAATAAGCCTAGGGAGGACGAAAATGACCTAAATGTTCATCCAATTACACAAACACACAAATTTGATGCACAAGATTGGTTAGAAACCCTAATTGGACAAGAATAAGCATAGGGAGCACGAAAATGACTTAATTGTTCATCCAATGACACAAACCCACCTATTGGATGCATAAGATTGGTTGAAAACCCTAATTGGACAAGAATAAGCCTAGGAAAGACGAAAATGACCTAAATGTTCATCCAATGACACAAACACACCTATTGGATGCACAAGATTGGTTAGAAACCCTAATTGGACAAGAATAAGCCTAGGGAGGTCGTAAAGGACCTAAATGTTCATCCAATGACACAAATCAACTTATTCGATGTACAAGATTGGTTGAAAACCCTAATTGTACAAGAATAAGCCTAGGGAGGACGAAAATGACCTAAATGTTCATCCAATGACACAAACACACAAATTTGATGCACAAGATTGGTTAGAAACCCTAATTGGACAAGAATAAGCATAGGGAGGACGAAAATGACTTAATTGTTCATCCAATGACACAAACCCACCGATTGGATGCATAAGATTGGTTGAAAACCCTAATTGGACAAGAATAAGCCT
Source organism: Cicer judaicum (assembly GCA_037974835.1). Taxonomy (NCBI): domain Eukaryota; kingdom Viridiplantae; phylum Streptophyta; class Magnoliopsida; order Fabales; family Fabaceae; genus Cicer; species Cicer judaicum. The sequence continues at coordinate 748,680 of JBBPBS010000073.1, forward strand.
AGGAAGGACGAAAATGACCTAAATGTTCATCCAATGACACAAACACACCTATTGGATGCACAAGATTGGTTAAAAACCCTAGTTGGACAAGAATAAGCCTCACGAGGACGAAAATGACCTAATTGTTCGTCCAATGACACAAACACACCTGTTGGATGCACAAGATTAGTTAAAAACCCTAATTGGACAAGAATAAACATAAGGATGATGAAAATGACCTAATTGTTCATCCAATGACACAAACACACCTATTGGATGCACAAGATTAGTTAGAAACCATAATTGGACAAGAATAAGCCTAGGGAGGTCGACAATGACCTAAATGTTCATCCAATGACACAAACACACAAATTTGATGCACAAGTTTGGTTAGAAACTCTAATTGGACAAGAATAAGCATAGGGAGGACGAAAATGACCTAAATGTTCATCCAATGACACAAACACACAAATTCGATGCACAAGATTGGTTAGAAACCCTAATTGGACAAGAATAAGCCTAGGGAGGTCGTAAAGGACCTAAATGTTCATCCAATGACACAAATCAACTTATTCGATGTACAAGATTGGTTGAAAACCCTAATTGTACAAGAATAAGCCTAGGGAGGACGAAAATGACCTAAATGTTCATCCAATGACACAAACACACAAATTTGATGCAAAGGATTGGTTAGAAACCCTAATTGGACACGAATAAGCATAGGGAGGACGAAAATGACTTAATTGTTCATCCAATGACACCAACCCACCTATTGGATGCATAAGATTGGTTGAAAACCCTAATTGGACAAGAATAAGCCTAGGAAAGACGAAAATGACCTAAATGTTCATCCAATGACACAAACACACCTATTGGATGCACAAGATTGGTTAAAAACCCTAGTTGGACAAGAATAAGCCTAAGGAGGACGAAAATGACCTAATTGTTCGTCCAATGACACAAACACACCTGTTGGATGCACAAGATTAGTTAAAAACCCTAATTGGACAAGAATAAACATAGGGATGATGAAAATGACCTAATTGTTCATCCAATGATACAAACACACCTGTTGGATGCACAAGATTAGTTAGAAACCCTAATTGGACAAGAATAAGCCTAGGGAGGTCGACAATGACCTAAATGTTCATCCAATGACACAAACACACAAATTGGATGCACAAGATTGGTTAGAAACTCTAATTGGACAAGAATAAGCATAGGGAGGACGAAAATGACCTAAATGTTCATCCAATGACACAAACACACAAATTCGATGCACAAGATTGGTTAGAAACCCTAATTGGACAAGAATAAGCCTAGGGAGGTCGTAAAGGACCTAAATGTTCATCCAATGACACAAATCAACTTATTCGATGTACAAGATTGGTTGAAAACCCTAATTGTACAAGAATAAGCCTAGGGAGGACGAAAATGACCTAAATGTTCATCCAATGACACAAACACACAAATTTGATGCACAAGATTGGTTAGAAACCCTAATTGGACAAGAATAAGCATAGGGAGGACGAAAATGACCTAATTGTTCATCCAATGACACAAACCCACCTATTGGATGCATAAGATTGGTTGAAAACCCTAATTGGACAAGAATAAGCCTAGGAAAGACGAAAATGACCTAAATGTTCATCCAATGACACAAACACACCTATTGGATGCACAAGATTGGTTAAAAACCCTAGTTGGACAAGAATAAGCCTAAGGAGGACGAAAATGACCTAATTGTTCGTCCAATGACACAAACACACCTGTTGGATGCACAAGATTAGTTAACAACCCTAATTGGACAAGAATAAACATAGGGATGATGAAAATGACCTAATTGTTCATCCAATGACACAAACACACCTGTTGGATGCACAAGATTAGTTAGAAACCCTAATTGGACAAGAATAAGCCTAGGGAGGTCGACAATGACCTAAATGTTCATCCAATGACACAAACACACAAATTTGATGCACAAGATTGGTTAGAAACTCTAATTGGACAAGAATAAGCATAGGGAGGACGAAAATGACCTAAATGTTCATCCAATGACACAAACACACCTATTGGATGCACAAGATTGGTTAGAAACCCTAATTGGACAAGAATAAGCCTAGGGAGGTCGTAAAGGACCTAAATGTTCATCCAATGACACAAATCAACTTATTCGATGTACAAGATTGGTTGAAAACCCTAATTGTACAAGAATAAGCCTAGGGAGGACGAAAATGACCTAAATGTTCATCCAATGACACAAACACACAAATTTGATGCACAAGATTAGTTAGAAACCATAATTGGACAAGAATAAGCCTAGGGAGGTCGACAATGACCTAAATGTTCATCCAATGACACAAACACACAAATTTGATGCACAAGATTGGTTAGAAACTCTAATTGGACAAGAATAAGCATAGGGAGGACGAAAATGACCTAAATGTTCATCCAATGACACAAACACACAAATTCGATGCACTAGATTGGTTAGAAACCCTAATTGGACAAGAATAAGCCTAGGGAGGTCGTAAAGGACCTAAATGTTCATCCAATGACACAAATCAACTTATTCGATGTACAAGATTGGTTGAAAACCCTAATTGTACAAGAATAAGCCTAGGGAGGACGAAAATGACCTAAATGTTCATCCAATGACACAAACACACAAATTTGATGCACAAGATTGGTTAGAAACCCTAATTGGACAAGAATAAGCATAGGGAGGACGAAAATGACTTAATTGTTCATCCAATGACACAAACCCACCTATTGGATGCATAAGATTGGTTGAAAACCCTAATTGGACAAGAATAAGCCTAGGGAGGACGAAAATGACCTAAATGTTCATCCAATGACACAAACACACCTATTGGATGCACAAGATTGGTTAGAAACCCTAATTGGACAAGAATAAGCCTAGGGTGGTCGAAAATGACCTAAATGTTCATCCAATGACACAAACACACAAATTTGATGCACAAGATTGGTTAGTAACCCTAATTGGACAAGAATAAGCATAGGGAGGACGAAAATGACCTAATTGTTCATCCAATGACACAAACCCACCTATTGGATGCATAAGATTGGTTGAAAACCCTAATTGGAGAAGAATAAGCCTAGGAAGGACGAAAATGACCTAAATGTTCATCCAATGACACAAACACACCTATAGGATGCACAACATTGGTTAAAAACCCTAGTTGGACAAAAATAAGCCTAAGGAGGACGAAAATGACCTAATTGTTCGTCCAATGACACAAACACACCTGTTGGATGCACAAGATTAGCTAGAAACCCTAATTGGACAAGAATAAACATAGGGATGATGAAAATGACCTAATTGTTCATCCAATGACACAAACACACCTGTTGGATGCACAAGATTAGTTAGAAACCCTAATTGGACAAGAATAAGCCTAGGGAGGTCGACAATGACCTAAATGTTCATCCAATGACACAAACACACAAATTTGATGCACAAGATTGGTTAGAAACTCTAATTGGACAAGAATAAGCATAGGGAGGACGAAAATGACCTAAATGTTCATCCAATGACACAAACACACAAATTCGATGCACAAGATTGGTTAGAAACCCTAATTGGACAAGAATAAGCCTAGGGAGGACGTAAAGGACCTAAATGTTCATCCAATGACACAAATCAACTTATTCGATGTACAAGATTGGTTGAAAACCCTAATTGTACAAGAATAAGCCTAGGGAGGACGAAAATGACCTAAATGTTCATCCAATTACACAAACACACAAATTTGATGCACAAGATTGGTTAGAAACCCTAATTGGACAAGAATAAGCATAGGGAGCACGAAAATGACTTAATTGTTCATCCAATGACACAAACCCACCTATTGGATGCATAAGATTGGTTGAAAACCCTAATTGGACAAGAATAAGCCTAGGAAAGACGAAAATGACCTAAATGTTCATCCAATGACACAAACACACCTATTGGATGCACAAGATTGGTTAAAAACCCTAGTTGGACAAGAATAAGCCTAAGGAGGACGAAAATGACCTAATTGTTCGTCCAATGACACAAACACACCTGTTGGATGCACAAGATTAGTTAAAAACCCTAATTGGACAAGAATAAACATAGGGATGATGAAAATGACCTAATTGTTCATCCAATGATACAAACACACCTGTTGGATGCACAAGATTAGTTAGAAACCCTAATTGGACAAGAATAAGCCTAGGGAGGACGACAATGACCTAAATGTTCATCCAATGACACAAACACACAAATTTGATGCACAAGATTGGTTAGAAACTCTAATTGGACAAGAATAAGCATAGGGAGGACGAAAATGACCTAAATGTTCATCCAATGACACAAACACACAAATTCGATGCACAAGATTGGTTAGAAACCCTAATTGGACAAGAATAAGCCTAGGGAGGTCGTAAAGGACCTAAATGTTCATCCAATGACACAAATCAACTTATTCGATGTACAAGATTGGTTGACAACCCTAATTGTACAAGAATAAGCCTAGGGAGGACGAAAATGACCTAAATGTTCATCCAATGACACAAACACACAAATTTGATGCACAAGATTGGTTAGAAACCCTAATTGGACAAGATTAAGCTTAGGGAGGACGAAAATGACCTAATTGTTCATCCAATGACACAAACCCACCTATTGGATGCATAAGATTGGTTGAAAACCCTAATTGGACAAGAATAAACCTAGGAAGGACGAAAATGACCTCAATGTTCATCCAATGACACAAACACACCTATTGGATGCACAAGATTGGTTAAAAACCCTAGTTGGACAAAAATAAGCCTAAGGAGGACGAAAATGACCTAATTGTTCGTCCAATGACACAAACACACCTGTTGGATGCACAAGATTAGTTAGAAACCCTAATTGGACAAGAATAAACATAGGGATGATGAAAATGACCTAATTGTTCATCCAATGACACAAACACACCTGTTGGATGCACAAGATTAGTTAGAAACCCTAATTGGACAAGAATAAGCCTAGGGAGGTCGACAATGACCTAAATGTTCATCCAATGACACAAACACACAAATTGGATGCACAAGATTGGTTAGAAACTCTAATTGGACAAGAATAAGCATCGGGAGGACGAAAATGACCTAAATGTTCATCCAATGACACAAACACACAAATTCGATGCACAAGATTGGTTAGAAACCCTAATTGGACAAGAATAAGCCTAGGGAGGTCGTAAAGGACCTAAATGTTCATCCAATGACACAAATCAACTTATTCGATGTACAAGATTGGTTGAAAACCCTAATTGTACAAGAATAAGCCTAGGGAGGACGAAAATGACCTAAATGTTCATCCAATGACACAAACACACAAATTTGATGCACAAGATTAGTTAGAAACCATAATTGGACAAGAATAAGCCTAGGGAGGTCGACAATGACCTAAATGTTCATCCAATGACACAAACACACAAATTTGATGCACAAGATTGGTTAGAAACTCTAATTGGACAAGAATAAGCATAGGGAGGACGAAAATGACCTAAATGTTCATCCAATGACACAAACACACAAATTCGATGCACTAGATTGGTTAGAAACCCTAATTGGACAAGAATAAGCCTAGGGAGGTCGTAAAGGACCTAAATGTTCATCCAATGACACAAATCAACTTATTCGATGTACAAGATTGGTTGAAAACCCTAATTGTACAAGAATAAGCCTAGGGAGGACGAAAATGACCTAAATGTTCATCCAATGACACAAACACACAAATTTGATGCACAAGATTGGTTAGAAACCCTAATTGGACAAGAATAAGCATAGGGAGGACGAAAATGACTTAATTGTTCATCCAATGACACAAACCCACCTATTGGATGCATAAGATTGGTTGAAAACCCTAATTGGACAAGAATAAGCCTAGGGAGGACGAAAATGACCTAAATGTTCATCCAATGACACAAACACACCTATTGGATGCACAAGATTGGTTAGAAACCCTAATTGGACAAGAATAAGCCTAGGGTGGTCGAAAATGACCTAAATGTTCATCCAATGACACAAACACACAAATTTGATGCACAAGATTGGGTAGAAACCCTAATTGTACAAGAATAAGTGTAGGGAGGACGAAAATGACCTAATTGTTCATCCAATGACACCAACCCACCTCTTGGATGCATAAGATTGGATGAAAACCCTAATTGGACAACAATAAGACTAGGGAGGATGAAAATGACCTAAATGTTCCTCCAATGACACAAACATACCTATTGGATGCACAAGATTGGTTACAAACCCTAATTGGACAAGAATAAGCCTAGGGAGGTCGTAAATAACCTAAATGTTTATCCAATGACAGAAACACACCAATTGGATTCACAAGATTGGTTAAAAACCCTAATTGGACAAGAATAAGGCTAGGGAGGTCGTAAATGACCTAAATGTTCATCCAATGACACAAAAACACCAATTGGACGCACAAGATTGGTTAAAAACCCTAATTGGACAAGAACAAGCCTAGGGAGATCGAAAATGACCTAATTGTTCATCCAATGACACAAACACACAAATTCGATGCACAAGATTGGTTAGAAACCCTAATTGGACAAGAATAAGCCTAGGGAGGTCGTAAAGGACCTAAATGTTCATCCAATGACACAAATCAACTTATTCGATGTACAAGATTGGTTGAAAACCCTAATTGTACAAGAATAAGCCTAGGGAGGACGAAAATGACCTAAATGTTCATCCAATGACACAAACACACAAATTTGATGCACAAGATTGGTTAGAAACCCTAATTGGACAAGAATAAGCATAGGGAGGACGAAAATGACTTAATTGTTCATCCAATGACACAAACCCACCTATTGGATGCATAAGATTGGTTGAAAACCCTAATTGGACAAGAATAAGCCTAGGAAAGACGAAAATGACCTAAATGTTCATCCAATGACACAAACACACCTATTGGATGCACAAGATTGGTTAAAAACCCTAGTTGGACAAGAATAAGCCTAAGGAGGACGAAAATGACCTAATTGTTCATCCAATGACACAAACACACCTGTTGGATGCACAAGATTAGTTAAAAACCCTAATTGGACAAGAATAAACATAGGGATGATGAAAATGACCTAATTGTTCATCCAATGATACAAACACACCTGTTGGATGCACAAGATTAGTTAGAAACCCTAATTGGACAAGAATAAGCCTAGGGAGGTCGACAATGACCTAAATGTTCATCCAATGACACAAACACACAAATTTGATGCACAAGATTGGTTAGAAACTCTAATTGGACAAGAATAAGCATAGGGAGGACGAAAATGACCTAAATGTTCATCCAATGACACAAACACACAAATTCGATGCACAAGATTGGTTAGAAACCCTAATTGGACAAGAATAAGCCTAGGGAGGACGTAAAGGACCTAAATGTTCATCCAATGACACAAATCAACTTATTCGATGTACAAGATTGGTTGAAAACCCTAATTGTACAAGAATAAGCCTAGGGAGGACGAAAATGACCTAAATGTTCATCCAATTACACAAACACACAAATTTGATGCACAAGATTGGTTAGAAACCCTAATTGGACAAGAATAAGCATAGGGAGCACGAAAATGACTTAATTGTTCATCCAATGACACAAACCCACCTATTGGATGCACAAGATTGGTTGAAAACCCTAATTGGACAAGAATAAGCCTAGGAAAGACGAAAATGACCTAAATGTTCATCCAATGACACAAACACACCTATTGGATGCACAAGATTGGTTAAAAACCCTAGTTGGACAAGAATAAGCCTAAGGAGGACGAAAATGACCTAATTGTTCGTCCAATGACACAAACACACCTGTTGGATGCACAAGATTAGTTAAAAACCCTAATTGGACAAGAATAAACATAGGGATGATGAAAATGACCTAATTGTTCATCCAATGATACAAACACACCTGTTGGATGCACAAGATTAGTTAGAAACCCTAATTGGACAAGAATAAGCCTAGGGAGGTCGACAATGACCTAAATGTTCATCCAATGACACAAACACACAAATTTGATGCACAAGATTGGTTAGAAACTCTAATTGGATAAGAATAAGCATAGGGAGGACGAAAATGACCTAAATGTTCATCCAATGACACAAACACACAAATTCGATGCACAAGATTGGTTAGAAACCCTAATTGGACAAGAATAAGCCTAGGGAGGTCGTAAAGGACCTAAATGTTCATCCAATGACACAAATCAACTTATTCGATGTACAAGATTGGTTGACAACCCTAATTGTACAAGAATAAGCCTAGGGAGGACGAAAATGACCTAAATGTTCATCCAATGACACAAACACACAAATTTGATGCACAAGATTGGTTAGAAACCCTAATTGGACAAGATTAAGCATAGGGAGGACGAAAATGACCTAATTGTTCATCCAATGACACAAACCCACCTATTGGATGCACAAGATTGGTTGAAAACCCTAATTGGAGAAGAATAAGCCTAGGAAGGACGAAAATGACCTAAATGTTCATCCAATGACACAAACACACCTATTGGATGCACAAGATTGTTTAAAAACCCTAGTTGGACAAAAATAAGCCTAAGGAGGACGAAAATGACCTAATTGTTCGTCCAATGACACAAACACACCTGTTGGATGCACAAGATTAGTTAGAAACCCTAATTGGACAAGAATAAACATAGGGATGACGAAAATGACCTAATTGTTCATCCAATGACACAAACACACCTGTTGGATGCACAAGATTAGTTAGAAACCCTAATTGGACAAGAATAAGCCTAGGGAGGTCGACAATGACCTAAATGTTCATCCAATGACACAAACACACAAATTTGATGCACAAGATTGGTTAGAAACACTAATTGGACAAGAATAAGCATAGGGAGGACGAAAATGACCTAAATGTTCATCCAATGACACAAACACACCTATTGGATGCACCAGATTGGTTAGAAACCCTAATTGGACAAGAATAAGCCTAGGGAGGTCGTAAAGGACCTAAATGTTCATCCAATGACACAAATCAACTTATTCGATGTACAAGATTGGTTGAAAACCCTAATTGTACAAGAATAAGCCTAGGGAGGACGAAAATGACCTAAATGTTCATCCAATGACACAAACACACAAATTTGATGCACAAGATTAGTTAGAAACCATAATTGGACAAGAATAAGCCTAGGGAGGTCGACAATGACCTAAATGTTCATCCAATGACACAAACACACAAATTTGATGCACAAGATTGGTTAGAAACTCTAATTGGACAAGAATAAGCATAGGGAGGACGAAAATGACCTAAATGTTCATCCAATGACACAAACACACAAATTCGATGCACTAGATTGGTTAGAAACCCTAATTGGACAAGAATAAGCCTAGGGAGGTCGTAAAGGACCTAAATGTTCATCCAATGACACAAATCAACTTATTCGATGTACAAGATTGGTTGAAAACCCTAATTGTACAAGAATAAGCCTAGGGAGGACGAAAATGACCTAAATGTTCATCCAATGACACAAACACACAAATTTGATGCACAAGATTGGTTAGAAACCCTAATTGGACAAGAATAAGCATAGGGAGGACGAAAATGACTTAATTGTTCATCCAATGACACAAACCCACCTATTGGATGCATAAGATTGGTTGAAAACCCTAATTGGACAAGAATAAGCCTAGGGAGGACGAAAATGACCTAAATGTTCATCCAATGACACAAACACACCTATTGGATGCACAAGATTGGTTAGAAACCCTAATTGGACAAGAATAAGCCTAGGGTGGTCGAAAATGACCTAAATGTTCATCCAATGACACAAACACACAAATTTGATGCACAAGATTGGTTAGTAACCCTAATTGGACAAGAATAAGCATAGGGAGGACGAAAATGACCTAATTGTTCATCCAATGACACAAACCCACCTATTGGATGCATAAGATTGGTTGAAAACCCTAATTGGAGAAGAATAAGCCTAGGAAGGACGAAAATGACCTAAATGTTCATCCAATGACACAAACACACCTATAGGATGCACAACATTGGTTAAAAACCCTAGTTGGACAAAAATAAGCCTAAGGAGGACGAAAATGACCTAATTGTTCGTCCAATGACACAAACACACCTGTTGGATGCACAAGATTAGCTAGAAACCCTAATTGGACAAGAATAAACATAGGGATGATGAAAATGACCTAATTGTTCATCCAATGACACAAACACACCTGTTGGATGCACAAGATTAGTTAGAAACCCTAATTGGACAAGAATAAGCCTAGGGAGGTCGACAATGACCTAAATGTTCATCCAATGACACAAACACACAAATTTGATGCACAAGATTGGTTAGAAACTCTAATTGGACAAGAATAAGCATAGGGAGGACGAAAATGACCTAAATGTTCATCCAATGACACAAACACACAAATTCGATGCACAAGATTGGTTAGAAACCCTAATTGGACAAGAATAAGCCTAGGGAGGACGTAAAGGACCTAAATGTTCATCCAATGACACAAATCAACTTATTCGATGTACAAGATTGGTTGACAACCCTAATTGTACAAGAATAAGCCTAGGGAGGACGAAAATGACCTAAATGTTCATCCAATGACACAAACACACAAATTTGATGCACAAGATTGGTTAGAAACCCTAATTGGACAAGATTAAGCATAGGGAGGACGAAAATGACCTAATTGTTCATCCAATGACACAAACCCACCTATTGGATGCATAAGATTGGTTGAAAACCCTAATTGGAGAAGAATAAGCCTAGGAAGGACGAAAATGACCTAAATGTTCATCCAATGACACAAACACACCTATTGGATGCACAAGATTGTTTAAAAACCCTAGTTGGACAAAAATAAGCGTAAGGAGGACGAAAATGACCTAATTGTTCGTCCAATGACACAAACACACCTGTTGGATGCACAAGATTAGTTAGAAACCCTAATTGGACAAGAATAAACATAGGGATGATGAAAATGACCTAATTGTTCATCCAATGACACAAACACACCTGTTGGATGCACAAGATTAGTTAGAAACCCTAATTGGACAAGAATAAGCCTAGGGAGGCCGACAATGACCTAAATGTTCATCCAATGACACAAACACACAAATTTGATGCACAAGATTGGTTAGAAACTCTAATTGGACAAGAATAAGCATAGGGAGGACGAAAATGAACTAAATGTTCATCCAATGACACAAACACACAAATTCGATGCACAAGATTGGTTAGAAACCCTAATTGGACAAGAATAAGCCTAGGGAGGTCGTAAAGGACCTAAATGTTCATCCAATGACACAAATCAACTTATTCGATGTACAAGATTGGTTGAAAACCCTAATTGTACAAGAATAAGCCTAGGGAGGACGAAAATGACCTAAATGTTCATCCAATTACACAAACACACAAATTTGATGCACAAGATTGGTTAGAAACCCTAATTGGACAAGAATAAGCATAGGGAGGACGAAAATGACTTAATTGTTCATCCAATGACACAAACCCACCTATTGGATGCATAAGATTGGTTGAAAACCCTAATTGGACAAGAATAAGCCTAGGAAAGACGAAAATGACCTAAATGTTCATCCAATGACACAAACACACCTATTGGATGCACAAGATTGGTTAAAAACCCTAGTTGGACAAGAATAAGCCTAAGGAGGACGAAAATGACCTAATTGTTCGTCCAATGACACAAACACACCTGTTGGATGCACAAGATTAGTTAAAAACCCTAATTGGACAAGAATAAACATAGGGATGATGAAAATGACCTAATTGTTCATCCAATGATACAAACACACCTGTTGGATGCACAAGATTAGTTAGAAACCCTAATTGGACAAGAATAAGCCTAGGGAGGACGAAAATGACCTAAATGTTCATCCAATGACACAAACACACAAATTCGATGCACAAGATTGGTTAGAAACCCTAATTGGACAAGAATAAGCCTAGGGAGGTCGTAAAGGACCTAAATGTTCATCCAATGACACAAATCAACTTATTCGATGTACAAGATTGGTTGACAACCCTAATTGTACAAGAATAAGCCTAGGGAGGACGAAAATGACCTAAATGTTCATCCAATGACACAAACACACAAATTTGATGCACAAGATTGGTTAGAAACCCTAATTGGACAAGATTAAGCATAGGGAGGACGAAAATGACCTAATTGTTCATCCAATGACACAAACCCACCTATTGGATGCACAAGATTGGTTGAAAACCCTAATTGGAGAAGAATAAGCCTAGGAAGGACGAAAATGACCTAAATGTTCATCCAATGACACAAACACACCTATTGGATGCACAAGATTGTTTAAAAACCCTAGTTGGACAAAAATAAGCCTAAGGAGGACGAAAATGACCTAATTGTTCGTCCAATGACACAAACACACCTGTTGGATGCACAAGATTAGTTAGAAACCCTAATTGGACAAGAATAAACATAGGGATGACGAAAATGACCTAATTGTTCATCCAATGACACAAACACACCTGTTGGATGCACAAGATTAGTTAGAAACCCTAATTGGACAAGAATAAGCCTAGGGAGGTCGACAATGACCTAAATGTTCATCCAATGACACAAACACACAAATTTGATGCACAAGATTGGTTAGAAACACTAATTGGACAAGAATAAGCATAGGGAGGACGAAAATGACCTAAATGTTCATCCAATGACACAAACACACCTATTGGATGCACCAGATTGGTTAGAAACCCTAATTGGACAAGAATAAGCCTAGGGAGGTCGTAAAGGACCTAAATGTTCATCCAATGACACAAATCAACTTATTCGATGTACAAGATTGGTTGAAAACCCTAATTGTACAAGAATAAGCCTAGGGAGGACGAAAATGACCTAAATGTTCATCCAATGACACAAACACACAAATTTGATGCACAAGATTAGTTAGAAACCATAATTGGACAAGAATAAGCCTAGGGAGGTCGACAATGACCTAAATGTTCATCCAATGACACAAACACACAAATTTGATGCACAAGATTGGTTAGAAACTCTAATTGGACAAGAATAAGCATAGGGAGGACGAAAATGACCTAAATGTTCATCCAATGACACAAACACACAAATTCGATGCACTAGATTGGTTAGAAACCCTAATTGGACAAGAATAAGCCTAGGGAGGTCGTAAAGGACCTAAATGTTCATCCAATGACACAAATCAACTTATTCGATGTACAAGATTGGTTGAAAACCCTAATTGTACAAGAATAAGCCTAGGGAGGACGAAAATGACCTAAATGTTCATCCAATGACACAAACACACAAATTTGATGCACAAGATTGGTTAGAAACCCTAATTGGACAAGAATAAGCATAGGGAGGACGAAAATGACTTAATTGTTCATCCAATGACACAAACCCACCTATTGGATGCATAAGATTGGTTGAAAACCCTAATTGGACAAGAATAAGCCTAGGAAAGACGAAAATGACCTAAATGTTCATCCAATGACACAAACACACAAATTCGATGCACAAGATTGGTTAGAAACCCTAATTGGACAAGAATAAGCCTAGGGAGGTCGTAAAGGACCTAAATGTTCATCCAATGACACAAATCAACTTATTCGATGTACAAGATTGGTTGAAAACCCTAATTGTACAAGAATAAGCCTAGGGAGGACGAAAATGACCTAAATGTTCATCCAATGACACAAACACACAAATTTGATGCACAAGATTGGTTAGAAACCCTAATTGGACAAGAATAAGCATAGGGAGGACGAAAATGACCTAATTGTTCATCCAATGACACAAACCCACCTATTGGATGCATAAGATTGGTTGAAAACCCTAATTGGACAAGAATAAGCCTAGGAAAGACGAAAATGACCTAAATGTTCATCCAATGACACAAACACACCTATTGGATGCACAAGATTGGTTAAAAACCCTAGTTGGACAAGAATAAGCCTAAGGAGGACGAAAATGACCTAATTGTTCGTCCAATGACACAAACACACCTGTTGGATGCACAAGATTAGTTAACAACCCTAATTGGACAAGAATAAACATAGGGATGATGAAAATGACCTAATTGTTCATCCAATGACACAAACACACCTGTTGGATGCACAAGATTAGTTAGAAACCCTAATTGGACAAGAATAAGCCTAGGGAAGTCGACAATGACCTAAATGTTCATCCAATGACACAAACACACAAATTTGATGCACAAGATTGGTTAGAAACTCTAATTGGACAAGAATAAGCATAGGGAGGACGAAAATGACCTAAATGTTCATCCAATGACACAAACACACCTATTGGATGCACCAGATTGGTTAGAAACCGTAATTGGACAAGAATAAGCCTAGGGAGGTCGTAAAGGACCTAAATGTTCATCCAATGACACAAATCAACTTATTCGATGTACAAGATTGGTTGAAAACCCTAATTGTACAAGAATAAGCCTAGGGAGGACGAAAATGACCTAAATGTTCATCCAATGACACAAACACACAAATTTGATGCACAAGATTGGTTAGAAACCCTAATTGGACAAGAATAAGCATAGGGAGGACGAAAATGACCTAATTGTTCATCCAATGACACAAACCCCCCTATTGGATGCATAAGATTGGTTGAAAACCCTAATTGGACAAGAATAAGCCTAGGAAAGACGAAAATGACCTAAATGTTCATCCAATGACACAAACACACCTATTGGATGCACAAGATTAGTTAAAAACCCTAGTTGGACAAGAATAAGCCTAAGGAGGACGAAAATGATCTAATTGTTCGTCCAATGACACAAACACACCTGTTGGATGCACAAGATTAGTTAAAAACCCTAATTGGACAAGAATAAACATAGGGATGATGAAAATGACCTAATTGTTCATCCAATGACACAAACACACCTGTTGGATGCACAAGATTAGTTAGAAACCCTAATTGGACAAGAATAAGCCTAGGGAGGTCGACAATGACCTAAATGTTCATCCAATGACACAAACACACAAATTTGATGCACAAGGATTGGTTAGAAACCCTAATTGGACAATAATAAGCATAGGGAGGACGAAAATGACCTCATTGTTCATCCAATGACACAAACACACCTATTGGATGCATAAGATTGGTTGAAAACCCTAATTGGACAAGAATAAGCCTAGCGAGGTCGAAAATGAACTAAGACACACATGAACTTATTCGATACACAAGATTTGTTAGAAACCCTAATTGGACAAGAATAAGCCTAGGGAGGACGAAAATGACTTAAATGTTCGTCCAATGACACAAATCAACTTATTGGATGCATAAGATTGGTTGAAAACCCTAATTGGACAAGAATAAGCCTACGGAAGACGAAAATGACCTAAATGTTCATCCAATGACACAAACAACCCTATTGAATGCACAAGTTTTGTTAGAAATCCTAGTTGGACAAGAATAAGCCTAAGGAGGACGAAAATGACCTAATTGATCGTCCAATGACACAAACACACCTGTTGGATGCACAAGATTAGTTAGAAACCCTAATTGGACAAGAATAAACATAGGGATTATGAAAATGACCTAATTGTTCATCCAATGACACAAACACACCTATTGGATGCACAAGATTGGTTAGAGACCCTAATTGGACAAGAATAAGCATAGGGAGGACGAAAATGACGTAATTATGTTATCCAATGACACAAACACACCTATTGGATGCACAAGATTTGTTAGAAACCCTAGTTGGACAAGAATAAGCCTAGGGAGGACGAAAATGACCTAATTGTTCATCCAATGACACAAACACACCTGTTGGATGCACAAGATTAGTTAGAAACACTAATTGGACAAGAATAAACATAGGGATGATGAAAATGACCTAATTGTTCCTCCAATGACACAAACACACCTATTGGATGCACAAGATTAGTTAGAAACCCTAATTGGACAAGAATAAGCCTAGGGAGGTCGACAATGACCTAAATGTTCATCCAATGACACAAATCAACTTATTCGATGCACAAGATTGGTTGAAAACACTAATTGCACAAGAATAAGCCTAGGGAAGACGAAAATGACCTAAATGTTCATCCAATGACACAAACACACCTATTGGATGCACAAGATTAGTTAAAAACCCTAGTTGGACAAGAATAAGCCTAAGGAGGACAAAAATGACCTAATTGTTCGTCCAATGACACAAACACACCTGTTGGATGCACAAGATTAGTTAGAAACCCTAATTGGACAAGAATAAACATAGTGATGATGAAAATGACCTAATTGTTCATCAAATGACACAAACACACCTATTGGATGCACAAGATTAGTTAGAAACCCTAATTGGACAAGAATAAGCCTAGCAAGGTCGAAAATGAACTAATTGTACATCCAAAGACACAAATGAACTTATTCGATACACAAGATTTGTTAGAAACCCTAATTGGACAAGAAAAAGCCTAGGGAGGACAAAAATGACTTAAATGTTCATCCAATGACACAAATCAACTTATTCGATGCACAAGATTGGTTGAAAACACTAATTGGACAAGAATAAGCCTAGGGAAGACGAAATTGACCTAAATGTTCATCCAATGACACAAACACCCCTATTGAATGCACAAGATTAGTTAGAAACCCTAGTTGGACAAGAATAAGCCTAAGGAGGACGAAAATGACCTAATTGATCGTCCAATGACACAAACACACCTGTTGGATGCACAAGATTAGTTAGAAACCCTAATTGGACAAGAATAAACATAGGGATGATGAAAATGACCTAATTGTTCATCCAATGACACAACTCACCTATTGGATGCACAAGATTAGTTAGAAACCCTAATTGGACAAGAATAAGCCTAGGGAGGTCGACAATGACCTAAATGTTCATCCAATGACAAAAACACACAAATTTGATGCACACGATTGGTTAGAAACCCTCATTGTACAAGAATAAGTGTAGGGAGGACGAAAATGACCTAAATGTTCATCCAATGACACAAACACACAAATTTGATGCACAAGATTGGTTAGAAACTCTAATTGGACAAGAATAAGCATAGGGAGGACGAAAATGACCTAAATGTTCATCCAATGACACAAACACACAAATTCGATGCACAAGATTGGTTAGAAACCCTAATTGGACAAGAATAAGCCTAGGGAGGTCGTAAAGGACCTAAATGTTCATCCAATGACACAAATCAACTTATTCGATCCACAAGATTGGTTGAAAACCCTAATTGGACAAGAATAAGCCTAGGGAGGTCGTAAATAACCTAAATGTTCATCCAATGACACAAACACACATATTGGATGCACAAGATTGGTTAGAAAACCTAATTGGACAAGAATAGGCCTAGGGAGGACGAAAATTACCTAATTGTTTGTCCAATGACACAAACACACCTATTGGATGCACAAGATTGGTTAGAAACCCTAACTGGACAAAAATTAGCATAGGGAAGTCGTAAATGACCTAAATGTTCATCCAATGACACAAACACGCCAATTGGATGCACAAGATTGGTTAAAAACCCTAATTGGACAAGTATAAGCCTAAGGAGGACGAAAATGACCTAATTGATCACCCAATAACACAAACACACCTATAGGATGCACAAGATTAGTTAGGAACTCTAGTTGGAAGAAAATAAGCCTAGGGAGGACGAAAATAATCTAGTTGTTCATCCAATGACACAAATCAACTTATTCGATGCACAAGATTGGTTCAAAACCCTAATTGGACAAGAATAAGCCTAGGGAGGACGAAAATGACCTAAATGTTAATTCAATGACACAAACACACCTATTGGATGCACAAGATTGGTTAGAGACCCTAATTGGACAAGAATAAGCATAGGGAGGACGAAAATGACCTAATTGTGTTATCCAATGACACAAACACACCTATTGGATGCACAAGATTGGTTAGAAACCCTAAATGGACAAGAATAAGCCTAAGGAGGTAAAAAATGACCTAAATGTTCATCCAATGACACAAACACACAAATTCGATGCACAAGATTGGTTAGAAACCCTAATTGGACAAGAATAAGCATACGGTGGACGAAAATGACCTAATTGTTCATCCAATGACACAAACACACCTATTGGATGTACAAGATTGGTTAGAAACCCTAATTGGACAAGAATAAGACTAGGGATGTCGAAAATGACCTCAATGTTTATCCAATGACACAAACAGACAAATTTGAGGTACAAGATTGGTTAGAAACCCTAATTAGACAATAATAAGCATAGGGAGGTCTTAAATGACTTAAGTGATCATCCAATGACACAAACACACCAATTGGATGCACAAGATTGATTAGAGACCCTAATTGGGCAAGAGTAAGCCTAGGGAGGACGAAAATGACCTAGTTGTTCAGCCAATGACACAAATGAACTTATTCAATGCACAAGATTGGTTGAAAACCCTAATTGGAAAAGAATAAGCCTAGGGAGGACAAAAATGACCTAAATGTTCATCCAATGACACAAACACACCTATTGGATGCACAAGATTGGTTAGAAACCCTAATTTGAAAAGAATAAGCCTAGGGAGGTCGAAAACGACCAAAGTGTTCATCCATTGACACAAACACACCTATTGGATGCACAAGATTGGTTAAAAACCCTAATTGGACAAGAATAAGCCTAGGGAGGTCGTAAATGACCTAAATGGTCATCCAATGACACAAATCAACTTATTCGATGTACAAGATTGGTTGAAAACCCTAATTGGACAAGAATAAGCCTAGGGAGGACGAAAATGACCTAAATGTTCATCCAATGACACAAACACACCTATTGGATGCACAAGATTAGTTAGAAAACCTAATTGGACATGAATAAGCATAGGGAGGACGAAAATGACCTAATTGTTCATCCAATGACACAAACACACCTATTGGATGCACAAGATTGGTTAGAAACCCTAAATGGACAAGAATAAGCCTAGGGAGGTCGAAAATGACCTAAATGTTCGTCCAATGACACAAACACACAAATTTCATGCACAAGATTGGTTAGAAACCCTAATTGGACAAGAATAAGCATACGGTGGACGAAAATAACCTAATTGTTCATCCAATGACAAAAACACACCTATTGGATGCACAAGATTGGTTAGAAACCCTAATTGGACAAGAATAAGCCTAGGGAGGTCGAAAATGACCTAAATGTTCGTCCAATGACACAAACACACAAATTTCATGCACAAGATTGGTTAGAAACCCTAATTGGACAATAATAAGCATAGGGAGGACGAAAATGACCTAATTGTTCATCCAATGACACAAACACACCTATTGGATGCACAAGATTGGTTAGAAACCCTAAATGGACAAGAATAAGCCTTTGGAGGACAAAAATGACCTAAATGTTCATCCAATGACACAAACACACATTTTGGATACACAAGATTGGTTAGAAACCCTAATTTGACAAGAATAACCCTAGGGAGGTCGAAAATGACCTCAATGTTCATCCAATGATACAAACACACAAATTTGAGGTACAAGATTGGTTAGAAACCGTAATTGGACAATAATAAGCATAGGGAGGTCTTAAATGACTTAAATGTTCATCCAATGACACAAACACACCAATTGGATGCACAAGATTGATTAGAGACCCTAATTGGACATGAGTAAGCCTAGGGAGGACGAAAATGACCTAATTGTTCAGCCAATGACACAAACACACCTATTGGATGCACAAGATTGGTTAGAAACCCTAATTGGACAAGAATAAGCCTAGGAAGGACGAAAATGACCTAAATGTTCATCCAATGACACAAACACACCTATTGGATGCACAAGATTGGTAAAAAAACCCTAGTTGGACAAGAATAAGCCTAAGGAGGACGAAAATGACCTAATTGTTCGTCCAATGACACAAACACACCTGTTGGATGCACAAGATTAGTTAAAAACCCTAATTGGACAAGAATAAACATAGGGATGATGAAAATGACCTAATTGTTCATCCAACGACACAAACACACCTGTTGGATGCACAAGATTAGTTAGAAACCCTAATTGGACAAGAATAAGCCTAGGGAGGTCGACAATGACCTAAATGTTCATCCAATGACACAAACACACAAATTTGATGCACAAGATTGGTTAGAAACTCTAATTGGACAAGAATAAGCATAGGGAGGACGAAAATGACCTAAATTTTCATCCAATGACACAAACACAGCTATTGGAGGCACAAGATTGGTTAGACACCCTAATTGGACAAGAATAAGCCTAGGGAGGACGAAAATGACCTAATTGTTCATCCAATGACACAAACACACCTATTGGATGCACCAGATTGGTTAGAAACCCTAATTGGACAAGAATAAGCCTAGGGAGGTCGTAAAGGACCTAAATGTTCATCCAATGACACAAATCAACTTATTCGATGTACAAGATTGGTTGACAACCCTAATTGTACAAGAATAAGCCTAGGGAGGACGAAAATGACCTAAATGTTCATCCAATGACACAAACACACAAATTGGATGCACAAGATTGGTTAGAAACCCTAATTGGACAAGATTAAGCATAGGGAGGACGAAAATGACCTAATTGTTCATCCAATGACACAAACCCACCTATTGGATGCATAAGATTGGTTGAAAACCCTAATTGGAGAAGAATAAGCCTAGGAAGGACGAAAATGACCTAAATGTTCATCCAATGACACAAACACACCTATTGGATGCACAAGATTGTTTAAAAACCCTAGTTGGACAAAAATAAGCCTAAGGAGGACGAAAATGACCTAATTGTTCGTCCAATGACACAAACACACCTGTTGGATGCACAAGTTTAGTTAGAAACCCTAATTGGACAAGAATAAACATAGGGATGATGAAAATGACCTAATTGTTCATCCAATGACACAAACACACCTGTTGGATGCACAAGATTAGTTAGAAACCCTAATTGGACAAGAATAAGCCTAGGGAGGTCGACAATGACCTAAATGTTCATCCAATGACACAAACACACAAATTTGATGCACAAGATTGGTTAGAAACTCTAATTGGACAAGAATAAGCATAGGGAGGACGAAAATGACCTAAATGTTCATCCAATGACACAAACACACAAATTCGATGCACTAGATTGGTTAGAAACCCTAATTGGACAAGAATAAGCCTAGGGAGGTCGTAAAGGACCTAAATGTTCATCCAATGACACAAATCAACTTATTCGATGTACAAGATTGGTTGAAAACCCTAATTGTACAAGAATAAGCCTAGGGAGGACGAAAATGACCTAAATGTTCATCCAATGACACAAACACACAAATTTGATGCACAAGATTGGTTAGAAACCCTAATTGGACAAGAATAAGCATAGGGAGGACGAAAATGACTTAATTGTTCATCCAATGACACAAACCCACCTATTGGATGCATAAGATTGGTTGAAAACCCTAATTGGACAAGAATAAGCCTAGGGAGGACGAAAATGACCTAAATGTTCATCCAATGACACAAACACACCTATTGGATGCACAAGATTGGTTAGAAACCCTAATTGGACAAGAATAAGCCTAGGGTGGTCGAAAATGACCTAAATGTTCATCCAATGACACAAACACACAAATTTGATGCACAAGATTGGTTAGTAACCCTAATTGGACAAGAATAAGCATAGGGAGGACGAAAATGACCTAATTGTTCATCCAATGACACAAACCCACCTATTGGATGCATAAGATTGGTTGAAAACCCTAATTGGAGAAGAATAAGCCTAGGAAGGACGAAAATGACCTAAATGTTCATCCAATGACACAAACACACCTATAGGATGCACAACATTGGTTAAAAACCCTAGTTGGACAAAAATAAGCCTAAGGAGGACGAAAATGACCTAATTGTTCGTCCAATGACACAAACACACCTGTTGGATGCACAAGATTAGCTAGAAACCCTAATTGGACAAGAATAAACATAGGGATGATGAAAATGACCTAATTGTTCATCCAATGACACAAACACACCTGTTGGATGCACAAGATTAGTTAGAAACCCTAATTGGACAAGAATAAGCCTAGGGAGGTCGACAATGACCTAAATGTTCATCCAATGACACAAACACACAAATTTGATGCACAAGATTGGTTAGAAACACTAATTGGACAAGAATAAGCATAGGGAGGACGAAAATGACCTAAATGTTCATCCAATGACACAAACACACCTATTGGATGCACCAGATTGGTTAGAAACCCTAATTGGACAAGAATAAGCCTAGGGAGGTCGTAAAGGACCTAAATGTTCATCCAATGACACAAATCAACTTATTCGATGTACAAGATTGGTTGAAAACCCTAATTGTATAAGAATAAGCCTAGGGAGGACGAAAATGACCTAAATGTTCATCCAATGACACAAACACACAAATTTGATGCACAAGATTGGTTAGAAACCCTAATTGGACAAGAATAAGCATAGGGAGGACGAAAATGACTTAATTGTTCATCCAATGACACAAACCCACCTATTGGATGCATAAGATTGGTTGAAAACCCTAATTGGACAAGAATAAGCCTAGGAAGGACGAAAATGACCTAAATGTTCATCCAATGACACAAACACACCTATTGGATGCACCAGATTGGTTAGAAACCCTAATTGGACAAGAATAAGCCTAGGGAGGTCGTAAAGGACCTAAATGTTCATCCAATGACACAAATCAACTTATTCGATGTACAAGATTGGTTGACAACCCTAATTGTACAAGAATAAGCCTAGGGAGGACGAAAATGACCTAATTGTTCATCCAATGACACAAACACACAAATTTGATGCACAAGATTGGTTAGTAACCCTAATTGGACAAGAATAAGCATAGGGAGGACGAAAATGACCTAATTGTTCATCCAATGACACAAACCCACCTATTGGATGCATAAGATTGGTTGAAAACCCTAATTGGAGAAGAATAAGCCTAGGAAGGACGAAAATGACCTAAATGTTCATCCAATGACACAAACACCCCTATAGGATGCACAACATTGGTTAAAAACCCTAGTTGGACAAAAATAAGCCTAAGGAGGACGAAAATGACCTAATTGTTCGTCCAATGACACAAACACACCTGTTGGATGCACAAGATTAGCTAGAAACCCTAATTGGACAAGAATAAACATAGGGATGATGAAAATGACCTAATTGTTCATCCAATGACACAAACACACCTGTTGGATGCACAAGATTAGTTAGAAACCCTAATTGGACAAGAATAAGCCTAGGGAGGTCGACAATGACCTAAATGTTCATCCAATGACACAAACACACAAATTTGATGCACAAGATTGGTTAGAAACACTAATTGGACAAGAATAAGCATAGGGAGGACGAAAATGACCTAAATGTTCATCCAATGACACAAACACACCTATTGGATGCACCAGATTGGTTAGAAACCCTAATTGGACAAGAATAAGCCTAGGGAGGTCGTAAAGGACCTAAATGTTCATCCAATGACACAAATCAACTTATTCGATGTACAAGATTGGTTGAAAACCCTAATTGTACAAGAATAAGTCTAGGGAGGACGAAAATGACCTAAATGTTCATCCAATGACACAAACACACAAATTTGATGCACAAGATTGGTTAGAAACCCTAATTGGACAAGAATAAGCATAGGGAGGACGAAAATGACTTAATTGTTCATCCAATGACACAAACCCACCTATTGGATGCATAAGATTGGTTGAAAACCCTAATTGGACAAGAATAAGCCTAGGAAGGACGAAAATGACCTAAATGTTCATCCAATGACACTAACACACCTATTGGATGCACAAGATTGGTTAAAAACCCTAGTTGGACAAGAATAAGCCTCACGAGGACGAAAATGACCTAATTGTTCGTCCAATGACACAAACACACCTGTTGGATGCACAAGATTAGTTAAAAACCCTAATTGGACAAGAATAAACATAGGGATGATGAAAATGACCTAATTGTTCATCCAATGACACAAACACACCTGTTGGATGCACAAGATTAGTTAGAAACCCTAATTGGACAAGAATAAGCCTAGGGAGGTCGACAATGACCTAAATGTTCATCCAATGACACAAACACACAAATTTGATGCACAAGATTGGTTAGAAACACTAATTGGACAAGAATAAGCATAGGGAGGACGAAAATGACCTAAATGTTCATCCAATGACACAAACACACCTATTGGATGCACCAGATTGGTTAGAAACCCTAATTGGACAAGAATAAGCCTAGGGAGGTCGTAAAGGACCTAAATGTTCATCCAATGACACAAATCAACTTATTCGATGTACAAGATTGGTTGAAAACCCTAATTGTATAAGAATAAGCCTAGGGAGGACGAAAATGACCTAAATGTTCATCCAATGACACAAACACACAAATTTGATGCACAAGATTGGTTAG
This sequence comes from Cicer judaicum, assembly GCA_037974835.1. NCBI lineage: Eukaryota > Viridiplantae > Streptophyta > Magnoliopsida > Fabales > Fabaceae > Cicer > Cicer judaicum. The sequence continues at coordinate 773,143 of JBBPBS010000073.1, forward strand.
AAACCCTAATTGGACAAGAATAAGCATAGGGAGGACGAAAATGACCTAATTGTTCATCCAATGACACAAACCCACCTATTGGATGCATAAGATTGGTTGAAAACCCTAATTGGAGAAGAATAAGCCTAGGAAGGACGAAAATGACCTAAATGTTCATCCAATGACACAAACACACCTATTGGATGCACAAGATTGTTTAAAAACCCTAGTTGGACAAAAATAAGCCTAAGGAGGACGAAAATGACCTAATTGTTCGTCCAATGACACAAACACACCTGTTGGATGCACAAGTTTAGTTAGAAACCCTAATTGGACAAGAATAAACATAGGGATGATGAAAATGACCTAATTGTTCATCCAATGACACAAACACACCTGTTGGATGCACAAGATTAGTTAGAAACCCTAATTGGACAAGAATAAGCCTAGGGAGGTCGACAATGACCTAAATGTTCATCCAATGACACAAACACACAAATTTGATGCACAAGATTGGTTAGAAACTCTAATTGGACAAGAATAAGCATAGGGAGGACGAAAATGACCTAAATGTTCATCCAATGACACAAACACACAAATTCGATGCACTAGATTGGTTAGAAACCCTAATTGGACAAGAATAAGCCTAGGGAGGTCGTAAAGGACCTAAATGTTCATCCAATGACACAAATCAACTTATTCGATGTACAAGATTGGTTGAAAACCCTAATTGTACAAGAATAAGCCTAGGGAGGACGAAAATGACCTAAATGTTCATCCAATGACACAAACACACAAATTTGATGCACAAGATTGGTTAGAAACCCTAATTGGACAAGAATAAGCATAGGGAGGACGAAAATGACTTAATTGTTCATCCAATGACACAAACCCACCTATTGGATGCATAAGATTGGTTGAAAACCCTAATTGGACAAGAATAAGCCTAGGGAGGACGAAAATGACCTAAATGTTCATCCAATGACACAAACACACCTATTGGATGCACAAGATTGGTTAGAAACCCTAATTGGACAAGAATAAGCCTAGGGTGGTCGAAAATGACCTAAATGTTCATCCAATGACACAAACACACAAATTTGATGCACAAGATTGGGTAGAAACCCTAATTGTACAAGAATAAGTGTAGGGAGGACGAAAATGACCTAAATGTTCATCCAATGACACAAACACACCTATTGGATGCACCAGATTGGTTAGAAACCCTAATTGGACAAGAATAAGCCTAGGGAGGTCGTAAAGGACCTAAATGTTCATCCAATGACACAAATCAACTTATTCGATGTACAAGATTGGTTGACAACCCTAATTGTACAAGAATAAGCCTAGGGAGGACGAAAATGACCTAAATGTTCATCCAATGACACAAACACACAAATTTGATGCACAAGATTGGTTAGAAACCCTAATTGGACAAGATTAAGCATAGGGAGGACGAAAATGACCTAATTGTTCATCCAATGACACAAACCCACCTATTGGATGCATAAGATTGGTTGAAAACCCTAATTGGAGAAGAATAAGCCTAGGAAGGACGAAAATGACCTAAATGTTCATCCAATGACACAAACACACCTATTGGATGCACAAGATTGTTTAAAAACCCTAGTTGGACAAAAATAAGCCTAAGGAGGACGAAAATGACCTAATTGTTCGTCCAATGACACAAACACACCTGTTGGATGCACAAGATTAGTTAGAAACCCTAATTGGGCAAGAATAAACATAGGGATGATGAAAATGACCTAATTGTTCATCCAATGACACAAACACACCTGTTGGATGCACAAGATTAGTTAGAAACCCTAATTGGATAAGAATAAGCCTAGGGAGGTCGACAATGACCTAAATGTTCATCCAATGACACAAACACACAAATTTGATGCACAAGATTGGTTAGAAACTCTAATTGGACAAGAATAAGCATCGGGAGGACGAAAATGACCTAAATGTTCATCCAATGACACAAACACACAAATTCGATGCACAAGATTGGTTAGGAACCCTAATTGGACAAGAATAAGCCTAGGGAGGTCGTAAAGGACCTAAATGTTCATCCAATGACACAAATCAACTTATTCGATGTACAAGATTGGTTGAAAACCCTAATTGTACAAGAATAAGCCTAGGGAGGACGAAAATGACCTAAATGTTCATCCAATGACACAAACACACAAATTTGATGCACAAGATTGGTTAGAAACCCTAATTGGACAAGAATAAGCATAGGGAGGACGAAAATGACCTAATTGTTCATCCAATGACACAAACCCCCCTATTGGATGCATAAGATTGGTTGAAAACCCTAATTGGACAAGAATAAGCCTAGGAAAGACGAAAATGACCTAAATGTTCATCCAATGACACAAACACACCTATTGGATGCACAAGATTGGTTAAAAACCCTAGTTGGACAAGAATAAGCCTAAGGAGGACGAAAATGACCTAATTGTTCGTCCAATGACACAAACACACCTGTTGGATGCACAAGATTAGTTAAAAACCCTAATTGGACAAGAATAAACATAGGGATGACGAAAATGACCTAATTGTTCATCCAATGACACAAACACACCTGTTGGATGCACAAGATTAGTTAGAAACCCTAATTGGACAAGAATAAGCCTAGGGAGGTCGACAATGACCTAAATGTTCATCCAATGACACAAACACACAAATTTGATGCACAAGATTGGTTAGAAACACTAATTGGACAAGAATAAGCATAGGGAGGACGAAAATGACCTAAATGTTCATCCAATGACACAAACACACCTATTGGATGCACCAGATTGGTTAGAAACCCTAATTGGACAAGAATAAGCCTAGGGAGGTCGTAAAGGACCTAAATGTTCATCCAATGACACAAATCAACTTATTCGATGTACAAGATTGGTTGAAAACCCTAATTGTACAAGAATAAGCCTAGGGAGGACGAAAATGACCTAAATGTTCATCCAATGACACAAACACACAAATTTGATGCACAAGATTAGTTAGAAACCATAATTGGACAAGAATAAGCCTAGGGAGGTCGACAATGACCTAAATGTTCATCCAATGACACAAACACACAAATTTGATGCACAAGATTGGTTAGAAACTCTAATTGGACAAGAATAAGCATAGGGAGGACGAAAATGACCTAAATGTTCATCCAATGACACAAACACACAAATTCGATGCACTAGATTGGTTAGAAACCCTAATTGGACAAGAATAAGCCTAGGGAGGTCGTAAAGGACCTAAATGTTCATCCAATGACACAAATCAACTTATTCGATGTACAAGATTGGTTGAAAACCCTAATTGTACAAGAATAAGCCTAGGGAGGACGAAAATGACCTAAATGTTCATCCAATGACACAAACACACAAATTTGATGCACAAGATTGGTTAGAAACCCTAATTGGACAAGAATAAGCATAGGGAGGACGAAAATGACTTAATTGTTCATCCAATGACACAAACCCACCTATTGGATGCATAAGATTGGTTGAAAACCCTAATTGGACAAGAATAAGCCTAGGGAGGACGAAAATGACCTAAATGTTCATCCAATGACACAAACACACCTATTGGATGCACAAGATTGGTTAGAAACCCTAATTGGACAAGAATAAGCCTAGGGTGGTCGAAAATGACCTAAATGTTCATCCAATGACACAAACACACAAATTTGATGCACAAGATTGGTTAGTAACCCTAATTGGACAAGAATAAGCATAGGGAGGACGAAAATGACCTAATTGTTCATCCAATGACACAAACCCACCTATTGGATGCATAAGATTGGTTGAAAACCCTAATTGGAGAAGAATAAGCCTAGGAAGGACGAAAATGACCTAAATGTTCATCCAATGACACAAACACACCTATAGGATGCACAACATTGGTTAAAAACCCTAGTTGGACAAAAATAAGCCTAAGGAGGACGAAAATGACCTAATTGTTCGTCCAATGACACAAACACACCTGTTGGATGCACAAGATTAGCTAGAAACCCTAATTGGACAAGAATAAACATAGGGATGATGAAAATGACCTAATTGTTCATCCAATGACACAAACACACCTGTTGGATGCACAAGATTAGTTAGAAACCCTAATTGGACAAGAATAAGCCTAGGGAGGTCGACAATGACCTAAATGTTCATCCAATGACACAAACACACAAATTTGATGCACAAGATTGGTTAGAAACACTAATTGGACAAGAATAAGCATAGGGAGGACGAAAATGACCTAAATGTTCATCCAATGACACAAACACACCTATTGGATGCACCAGATTGGTTAGAAACCCTAATTGGACAAGAATAAGCCTAGGGAGGTCGTAAAGGACCTAAATGTTCATCCAATGACACAAATCAACTTATTCGATGTACAAGATTGGTTGAAAACCCTAATTGTATAAGAATAAGCCTAGGGAGGACGAAAATGACCTAAATGTTCATCCAATGACACAAACACACAAATTTGATGCACAAGATTGGTTAGAAACCCTAATTGGACAAGAATAAGCATAGGGAGGACGAAAATGACTTAATTGTTCATCCAATGACACAAACCCACCTATTGGATGCATAAGATTGGTTGAAAACCCTAATTGGACAAGAATAAGCCTAGGAAAGACGAAAATGACCTAAATGTTCATCCAATGACACAAACACACCTATTGGATGCACAAGATTGGTTAAAAACCCTAATTGGACAAGAATAAGCCTAGGGAGGACGTAAAGGACCTAAATGTTCATCCAATGACACAAATCAACTTATTCGATGTACAAGATTGGTTGAAAACCCTAATTGTACAAGAATAAGCCTAGGGAGGACGAAAATGACCTAAATGTTCATCCAATTACACAAACACACAAATTTGATGCACAAGATTGGTTAGAAACCCTAATTGGACAAGAATAAGCATAGGGAGCACGAAAATGACTTAATTGTTCATCCAATGACACAAACCCACCTATTGGATGCATAAGATTGGTTGAAAACCCTAATTGGACAAGAATAAGCCTAGGAAAGACGAAAATGACCTAAATGTTCATCCAATGACACAAACACACCTATTGGATGCACAAGATTGGTTAGAAACCCTAATTGGACAAGAATAAGCCTAGGGAGGTCGTAAAGGACCTAAATGTTCATCCAATGACACAAATCAACTTATTCGATGTACAAGATTGGTTGAAAACCCTAATTGTACAAGAATAAGCCTAGGGAGGACGAAAATGACCTAAATGTTCATCCAATTACACAAACACACAAATTTGATGCACAAGATTGGTTAGAAACCCTAATTGGACAAGAATAAGCATAGGGGGGACGAAAATAACTTAATTGTTCATCCAATGACATAAACCCACCTATTGGATGCATAAGATTGGTTGAAAACCCTAATTGGACAAGAATAAGCCTAGGAAAGACGAAAATGACCTAAATGTTCATCCAATGACACAAACACACCTATTGGATGCACAAGATTGGTTAAAAACCCTAGTTGGACAAGAATAAGCCTAAGGAGGACGAAAATGACCTAATTGTTCGTCCAATGACACAAACACACCTGTTGGATGCACAAGATTAGTTAACAACCCTAATTGGACAAGAATAAACATAGGGATGATGAAAATGACCTAATTGTTCATCCAATGACACAAACACACCTGTTGGATGCACAAGATTAGTTAGAAACCCTAATTGGACAAGAATAAGCCTAGGGAGGTCGACAATGACCTAAATGTTCATCCAATGACACAAACACAAAAATTTGATGCACAAGATTGGTTAGAAACTCTAATTGGACAAGAATAAGCATAGGGAGGACGAAAATGACCTAAATGTTCATCCAATGACACAAACACACCTATTGGATGCACAAGATTCGTTAGAAACCCTAATTGGACAAGAATAAGCCTAGGGTGGTCGAAAATGACCTAAATGTTCATCCAATGACACAAACACACAAATTTGATGCACAAGATTGGGTAGAAACCCTAATTGTACAAGAATAAGTGTAGGGAGGACGAAAATGACCTAATTGTTCATCCAATGACACCAACCCACCTCTTGGATGCATAAGATTGGATGAAAACCCTAATTGGACAACAATAAGACTAGGGAGGATGAAAATGACCTAAATGTTCCTCCAATGACACAAACATACCTATTGGATGCACAAGATTAGTTACAAGCCCTAATTGGACAAGAATAAGCCTAGGGAGGTCGTAAATAACCTAAATGTTCATCCAATGACAGAAACACACCAATTGGATTCACAAGATTGGTTAAAAACCCTAATTGGACAAGAATAAGCCTAGGGAGGTCGTAAATGACCTAAATGTTCATCCAATGACACAAAAACACCAATTGGACGCACAAGATTGGTTAAAAACCCTAATTGGATAAGAACAAGCCTAGGGAGACCGAAAATGACCTAATTGTTCATCCAATGACACAAACACACAAATTCGATGCACAAGATTGGTTAGAAACCCTAATTGGACAAGAATAAGCCTAGGGAGGTCGTAAAGGACCTAAATGTTCATCCAATGACACAAATCAATTTATTCGATGTACAAGATTGGTTGAAAACCCTAATTGTACAAGAATAAGCCTAGGGAGGACGAAAATGACCTAAATGTTCATCCAATGACACAAACACACAAATTTGATGCACAAGATTGGTTAGAAACCCTAATTGGACAAGAATAAGCATAGGGAGGACGAAAATGACTTAATTGTTCATCCAATGACACAAACCCACCTATTGGATGCATAAGATTGGTTGAAAACCCTAATTGGACAAGAATAAGCCTAGGGAGGACGAAAATGACCTAAATGTTCATCCAATGACACAAACACACCTATTGGATGCACAAGATTGGTTAGAAACCCTAATTGGACAAGAATAAGCCTAGGGTGGTCGAAAATGACCTAAATGTTCATCCAATGACACAAACACACAAATTTGATGCACAAGATTGGTTAGTAACCCTAATTGGACAAGAATAAGCATAGGGAGGACGAAAATGACCTAATTGTTCATCCAATGACACAAACCCACCTATTGGATGCATAAGATTGGTTGAAAACCCTAATTGGAGAAGAATAAGCCTAGGAAGGACGAAAATGACCTAAATGTTCATCCAATGACACAAACACACCTATAGGATGCACAACATTGGTTAAAAACCCTAGTTGGACAAAAATAAGCCTAAGGAGGACGAAAATGACCTAATTGTTCGTCCAATGACACAAACACACCTGTTGGATGCACAAGATTAGCTAGAAACCCTAATTGGACAAGAATAAACATAGGGATGATGAAAATGACCTAATTGTTCATCCAATGACACAAACACACCTGTTGGATGCACAAGATTAGTTAGAAACCCTAATTGGACAAGAATAAGCCTAGGGAGGTCGACAATGACCTAAATGTTCATCCAATGACACAAACACACAAATTTGATGCACAAGATTGGTTAGAAACACTAATTGGACAAGAATAAGCATAGGGAGGACGAAAATGACCTAAATGTTCATCCAATGACACAAACACACCTATTGGATGCACCAGATTGGTTAGAAACCCTAATTGGACAAGAATAAGCCTAGGGAGGTCGTAAAGGACCTAAATGTTCATCCAATGACACAAATCAACTTATTCGATGTACAAGATTGGTTGAAAACCCTAATTGTATAAGAATAAGCCTAGGGAGGACGAAAATGACCTAAATGTTCATCCAATGACACAAACACACAAATTTGATGCACAAGATTGGTTAGAAACCCTAATTGGACAAGAATAAGCATAGGGAGGACGAAAATGACCTAATTGTTCATCCAATGACACAAACCCACCTATTGGATGCATAAGATTGGTTGAAAACCCTAATTGGAGAAGAATAAGCCTAGGAAGGACGAAAATGACCTAAATGTTCATCCAATGACACAAACACACCTATTGGATGCACAAGATTGTTTAAAAACCCTAGTTGGACAAAAATAAGCCTAAGGAGGACGAAAATGACCTAATTGTTCGTCCAATGACACAAACACACCTGTTGGATGCACAAGTTTAGTTAGAAACCCTAATTGGACAAGAATAAACATAGGGATGATGAAAATGACCTAATTGTTCATCCAATGACACAAACACACCTGTTGGATGCACAAGATTAGTTAGAAACCCTAATTGGACAAGAATAAGCCTAGGGAGGTCGACAATGACCTAAATGTTCATCCAATGACACAAACACACAAATTTGATGCACAAGATTGGTTAGAAACTCTAATTGGACAAGAATAAGCATAGGGAGGACGAAAATGACCTAAATGTTCATCCAATGACACAAACACACAAATTCGATGCACTAGATTGGTTAGAAACCCTAATTGGACAAGAATAAGCCTAGGGAGGTCGTAAAGGACCTAAATGTTCATCCAATGACACAAATCAACTTATTCGATGTACAAGATTGGTTGAAAACCCTAATTGTACAAGAATAAGCCTAGGGAGGACGAAAATGACCTAAATGTTCATCCAATGACACAAACACACAAATTTGATGCACAAGATTGGTTAGAAACCCTAATTGGACAAGAATAAGCATAGGGAGGACGAAAATGACCTAATTGTTCATCCAATGACACAAACCCCCCTATTGGATGCATAAGATTGGTTGAAAACCCTAATTGGACAAGAATAAGCCTAGGAAAGACGAAAATGACCTAAATGTTCATCCAATGACACAAACACACCTATTGGATGCACAAGATTGGTTAAAAACCCTAGTTGGACAAGAATAAGCCTAAGGAGGACGAAAATGACCTAATTGTTCGTCCAATGACACAAACACACCTGTTGGATGCACAAGATTAGTTAAAAACCCTAATTGGACAAGAATAAACATAGGGATGACGAAAATGACCTAATTGTTCATCCAATGACACAAACACACCTGTTGGATGCACAAGATTAGTTAGAAACCCTAATTGGACAAGAATAAGCCTAGGGAGGTCGACAATGACCTAAATGTTCATCCAATGACACAAACACACAAATTTGATGCACAAGATTAGTTAGAAACTCTAATTGGACAAGAATAAGCATAGGGAGGACGAAAATGACCTAAATGTTCATCCAATGACACAAACACACAAATTCGATGCACAAGATTGGTTAGAAACCCTAATTGGACAAGAATAAGCCTAGGGAGGTCGTAAAGGACCTAAATGTTCATCCAATGACACAAATCAACTTATTCGATGTACAAGATTGGTTGAAAACCCTAATTGTACAAGAATAAGCCTAGGGAGGACGAAAATGACCTAAATGTTCATCCAATGACACAAACACACAAATTTGATGCACAAGATTGGTTAGAAACCCTAATTGGACAAGAATAAGCATAGGGAGGACGAAAATGACCTAATTGTTCATCCAATGACACAAACCCACCTATTGGATGCATAAGATTGGTTGAAAACCCTAATTGGACAAGAATAAGCCTAGGAAAGACGAAAATGACCTAAATGTTCATCCAATGACACAAACACACCTATTGGATGCACAAGATTGGTTAAAAACCCTAGTTGGACAAGAATAAGCCTAAGGAGGACGAAAATGACCTAATTGTTCGTCCAATGACACAAACACACCTGTTGGATGCACAAGATTAGTTAAAAACCCTAATTGGACAAGAATAAACATAGGGATGATGAAAATGACCTAATTGTTCATCCAATGATACAAACACACCTGTTGGATGCACAAGATTAGTTAGAAACCCTAATTGGACAAGAATAAGCCTAGGGAGGTCGAAAATGACCTAAATGTTCATCCAATGACACAAACACACAAATTTGATGCACAAGATTGGTTAGAAACTCTAATTGGACAAGAATAAGCATAGGGAGGACGAAAATGACCTAAATGTTCATCCAATGACACAAACACACCTATTGGATGCACAAGATTGGTTAAAAACCCTAGTTGGACAAGAATAAGCCTAAGGAGGACGAAAATGACCTAATTGTTCGTCCAATGACACAAACACACCTGTTGGATGCACAAGATTAGTTAAAAACCCTAATTGGACAAGAATAAACATAGGGATGATGAAAATGACCTAATTGTTCATCCAATGACACAAACACACCTGTTGGATGCACAAGATTAGTTAGAAACCCTAATTGGACAAGAATAAGCCTAGGGAGGTCGACAATGACCTAAATGTTCATCCAATGACACAAACACAAAAATTTGATGCACAAGATTGGTTAGAAACTCTAATTGGACAAGAATAAGCATAGGGAGGACGAAAATGACTTAATTGTTCATCCAATGACACAAACCCACCTATTGGATGCATAAGATTGGTTGAAAACCCTAATTGGACAAGAATAAGCCTAGGGAGGACGAAAATGACCTAAATGTTCATCCAATGACACAAACACACCTATTGGATGCACAAGATTGGTTAGAAACCCTAATTGTACAAGAATAAGTGTAGGGAGGACGAAAATGACCTAATTGTTCATCCAATGACACCAACCCACCTCTTGGATGCATAAGATTGGATGAAAACCCTAATTGGACAACAATAAGACTAGGGAGGATGAAAATGACCTAAATGTTCCTCCAATGACACAAACATACCTATTGGATGCACAAGATTGGTTACAAGCCCTAATTGGACAAGAATAAGCCTAGGGAGGTCGTAAATAACCTAAATGTTCATCCAATGACAGAAACACACCAATTGGATTCACAAGATTGGTTAAAAACCCTAATTGGACAAGAATAAGCCTAGGGAGGTCGTAAATGACCTAAATGTTCATCCAATGACACAAAAACACCAATTGGACGCACAAGATTGGTTAAAAACCCTAATTGGACAAGAACAAGCCTAGGGAGATCGAAAATGACCTAATTGTTCATCCAATGACACAAACACACAAATTCGATGCACAAGATTGGTTAGAAACCCTAATTGGACAAGAATAAGCCTAGGGAGGTCGTAAAGGACCTAAATGTTCATCCAATGACACAAATCAACTTATTCGATGTACAAGATTGGTTGAAAACCCTAATTGTACAAGAATAAGCCTAGGGAGGACGAAAATGACCTAAATGTTCATCCAATTACACAAACACACAAATTTGATGCACAAGATTGGTTAGAAACCCTAATTGGACAAGAATAAGCCTAGGGAGGTCGACAATGACCTAAATGTTCATCCAATGACACAAACACACAAATTTGATGCACAAGATTGGTTAGAAACTCTAATTGGACAAGAATAAGCATAGGGAGGACGAAAATGACCTAAATGTTCATCCAATGACACAAACACACAAATTCGATGCACAAGATTGGTTAGAAACCCTAATTGGACAAGAATAAGCCTAGGGAGGTCGTAAAGGACCTAAATGTTCATCCAATGACACAAATCAACTTATTCGATGTACAACATTGGTTGACAACCCTAATTGTACAAGAATAAGCCTAGGGAGGACGAAAATTACCTAAATGTTCATCCAATGACACAAACACACAAATTTGATGCACAAGATTGGTTGGAAACCCTAATTGGACAAGAATAAGCATAGGGAGGACGAAAATGACCTAATTGTTCATCCAATGACACAAACCCCCCTATTGGATGCATAAGATTGGTTGAAAACCCTAATTGGACAAGAATAAGCCTAGGAAAGACGAAAATGACCTAAATGTTCATCCAATGACACAAACACACCTATTGGATGCACAAGATTGGTTAAAAACCCTAGTTGGACAAGAATAAGCCTAAGGAGGACGAAAATGACCTAATTGTTCGTCCAATGACACAAACACACCTGTTGGATGCACAAGATTAGTTAAAAACCCTAATTGGACAAGAATAAACATAGGGATGATGAAAATGACCTAATTGTTCATCCAATGATACAAACACACCTGTTGGATGCACAAGATTAGTTAGAAACCCTAATTGGACAAGAATAAGCCTAGGGAGGTCGACAATGACCTAAATGTTCATCCAATGACACAAACACACAAATTGGATGCACAAGATTGGTTAGAAACTCTAATTGGACAAGAATAAGCATAGGGAGGACGAAAATGACCTAAATGTTCATCCAATGACACAAACACACAAATTCGATGCACAAGATTGGTTAGAAACCCTAATTGGACAAGAATAAGCCTAGGGAGGTCGTAAAGGACCTAAATGTTCATCCAATGACACAAATCAACTTATTCGATGTACAAGATTGGTTGAAAACCCTAATTGTACAAGAATAAGCCTAGGGAGGACGAAAATGACCTAAATGTTCATCCAATGACACAAACACACAAATTTGATGCACAAGATTGGTTAGAAACCCTAATTGGACAAGAATAAGCATAGGGAGGACGAAAATGACCTAATTGTTCATCCAATGACACAAACCCACCTATTGGATGCATAAGATTGGTTGAAAACCCTAATTGGACAAGAATAAGCCTAGGAAAGACGAAAATGACCTAAATGTTCATCCAATGACACAAACACACCTATTGGATGCACAAGATTGGTTAAAAACCCTAGTTGGACAAGAATAAGCCTAAGGAGGACGAAAATGACCTAATTGTTCGTCCAATGACACAAACACACCTGTTGGATGCACAAGATTAGTTAAAAACCCTAATTGGACAAGAATAAACATAGGGATGACGAAAATGACCTAATTGTTCATCCAATGACACAAACACACCTGTTGGATGCACAAGATTAGTTAGAAACCCTAATTGGACAAGAATAAGCCTAGGGAGGTCGACAATGACCTAAATGTTCATCCAATGACACAAACACACAAATTTGATGCACAAGATTGGTTAGAAACACTAATTGGACAAGAATAAGCATAGGGAGGACGAAAATGACCTAAATGTTCATCCAATGACACAAACACACCTATTGGATGCACCAGATTGGTTAGAAACCCTAATTGGACAAGAATAAGCCTAGGGAGGTCGTAAAGGACCTAAATGTTCATCCAATGACACAAATCAACTTATTCGATGTACAAGATTGGTTGAAAACCCTAATTGTACAAGAATAAGCCTAGGGAGGACGAAAATGACCTAAATGTTCATCCAATGACACAAACACACAAATTTGATGCACAAGATTAGTTAGAAACCATAATTGGACAAGAATAAGCCTAGGGAGGTCGACAATGACCTAAATGTTCATCCAATGACACAAACACACAAATTTGATGCACAAGATTGGTTAGAAACTCTAATTGGACAAGAATAAGCATAGGGAGGACGAAAATGACCTAAATGTTCATCCAATGACACAAACACACAAATTCGATGCACTAGATTGGTTAGAAACCCTAATTGGACAAGAATAAGCCTAGGGAGGTCGTAAAGGACCTAAATGTTCATCCAATGACACAAATCAACTTATTCGATGTACAAGATTGGTTGAAAACCCTAATTGTACAAGAATAAGCCTAGGGAGGACGAAAATGACCTAAATGTTCATCCAATGACACAAACACACAAATTTGATGCACAAGATTGGTTAGAAACCCTAATTGGACAAGAATAAGCATAGGGAGGACGAAAATGACTTAATTGTTCATCCAATGACACAAACCCACCTATTGGATGCATAAGATTGGTTGAAAACCCTAATTGGACAAGAATAAGCCTAGGGAGGACGAAAATGACCTAAATGTTCATCCAATGACACAAACACACCTATTGGATGCACAAGATTGGTTAGAAACCCTAATTGGACAAGAATAAGCCTAGGGTGGTCGAAAATGACCTAAATGTTCATCCAATGACACAAACACACAAATTTGATGCACAAGATTGGGTAGAAACCCTAATTGTACAAGAATAAGTGTAGGGAGGACGAAAATGACCTAATTGTTCATCCAATGACACCAACCCACCTCTTGGATGCATAAGATTGGATGAAAACCCTAATTGGACAACAATAAGACTAGGGAGGATGAAAATGACCTAAATGTTCCTCCAATGACACAAACATACCTATTGGATGCACAAGATTGGTTACAAGCCCTAATTGGACAAGAATAAGCCTAGGGAGGTCGTAAATAACCTAAATGTTCATCCAATGACAGAAACACACCAATTGGATTCACAAGATTGGTTAAAAACCCTAATTGGACAAGAATAAGCCTAGGGAGGTCGTAAATGACCTAAATGTTCATCCAATGACACAAAAACACCAATTGGACGCACAAGATTGGTTAAAAACTCTAATTGGATAAGAACAAGCCTAGGGAGACCGAAAATGACCTAATTGTTCATCCAATGACACAAACACACAAATTCGATGCACAAGATTGGTTAGAAACCCTAATTGGACAAGAATAAGCCTAGGGAGGTCGTAAAGGACCTAAATGTTCATCCAATGACACAAATCAATTTATTCGATGTACAAGATTGGTTGAAAACCCTAATTGTACAAGAATAAGCCTAGGGAGGACGAAAATGACCTAAATGTTCATCCAATGACACAAACACACAAATTTGATGCACAAGATTGGTTAGAAACCCTAATTGGACAAGAATAAGCATAGGGAGGACGAAAATGACTTAATTGTTCATCCAATGACACAAACCCACCTATTGGATGCATAAGATTGGTTGAAAACCCTAATTGGACAAGAATAAGCCTAGGGAGGACGAAAATGACCTAAATGTTCATCCAATGACACAAACACACCTATTGGATGCACAAGATTGGTTAGAAACCCTAATTGGACAAGAATAAGCCTAGGGTGGTCGAAAATGACCTAAATGTTCATCCAATGACACAAACACACAAATTTGATGCACAAGATTGGGTAGAAACCCTAATTGTACAAGAATAAGTGTAGGGAGGACGAAAATGACCTAAATGTTCATCCAATGACACAAACACACCTATTGGATGCACCAGATTGGTTAGAAACCCTAATTGGACAAGAATAAGCCTAGGGAGGTCGTAAAGGACCTAAATGTTCATCCAATGACACAAATCAACTTATTCGATGTACAAGATTGGTTGACAACCCTAATTGTACAAGAATAAGCCTAGGGAGGACGAAAATGACCTAAATGTTCATCCAATGACACAAACACACAAATTTGATGCACAAGATTGGTTAGAAACCCTAATTGGACAAGATTAAGCATAGGGAGGACGAAAATGACCTAATTGTTCATCCAATGACACAAACCCACCTATTGGATGCATAAGATTGGTTGAAAACCCTAATTGGAGAAGAATAAGCCTAGGGAGGACGAAAATGACCTAAATGTTCATCCAATGACACAAACACACCTATTGGATGCACAAGATTGTTTAAAAACCCTAGTTGGACAAAAATAAGCCTAAGGAGGACGAAAATGACCTAATTGTTCGTCCAATGACACAAACACACCTGTTGGATGCACAAGATTAGTTAGAAACCCTAATTGGACAAGAATAAACATAGGGATGACGAAAATGACCTAATTGTTCATCCAATGACACAAACACACCTGTTGGATGCACAAGATTAGTTAGAAACCCTAATTGGACAAGAATAAGCCTAGGGAGGTCGACAATGACCTAAATGTTCATCCAATGACACAAACACACAAATTTGATGCACAAGATTGGTTAGAAACACTAATTGGACAAGAATAAGCATAGGGAGGACGAAAATGACCTAAATGTTCATCCAATGACACAAACACACCTATTGGATGCACCAGATTGGTTAGAAACCCTAATTGGACAAGAATAAGCCTAGGGAGGTCGTAAAGGACCTAAATGTTCATCCAATGACACAAATCAACTTATTCGATGTACAAGATTGGTTGAAAACCCTAATTGTACAAGAATAAGCCTAGGGAGGACGAAAATGACCTAAATGTTCATCCAATGACACAAACACACAAATTTGATGCACAAGATTAGTTAGAAACCATAATTGGACAAGAATAAGCCTAGGGAGGTCGACAATGACCTAAATGTTCATCCAATGACACAAACACACAAATTTGATGCACAAGATTGGTTAGAAACTCTAATTGGACAAGAATAAGCATAGGGAGGACGAAAATGACCTAAATGTTCATCCAATGACACAAACACACAAATTCGATGCACTAGATTGGTTAGAAACCCTAATTGGACAAGAATAAGCCTAGGGAGGTCGTAAAGGACCTAAATGTTCATCCAATGACACAAATCAACTTATTCGATGTACAAGATTGGTTGAAAACCCTAATTGTACAAGAATAAGCCTAGGGAGGACGAAAATGACCTAAATGTTCATCCAATGACACAAACACACAAATTTGATGCACAAGATTGGTTAGAAACCCTAATTGGACAAGAATAAGCATAGGGAGGACGAAAATGACTTAATTGTTCATCCAATGACACAAACCCACCTATTGGATGCACAAGATTGGTTGAAAACCCTAATTGGACAAGAATAAGCCTAGGAAAGACGAAAATGACCTAAATGTTCATCCAATGACACAAACACACCTATTGGATGCACAAGATTGGTTAAAAACCCTAGTTGGACAAGAATAAGCCTAAGGAGGACGAAAATGACCTAATTGTTCGTCCAATGACACAAACACACCTGTTGGATGCACAAGATTAGTTAAAAACCCTAATTGGACAAGAATAAACATAGGGATGATGAAAATGACCTAATTGTTCATCCAACGACACAAACACACCTGTTGGATGCACAAGATTAGTTAGAAACCCTAATTGGACAAGAATAAGCCTAGGGAGGTCGACAATGACCTAAATGTTCATCCAATGACACAAACACACAAATTTGATGCACAAGATTGGTTAGAAACTCTAATTGGACAAGAATAAGCATAGGGAGGACGAAAATGACCTAAATGTTCATCCAATGACACAAACACACAAATTCGATGCACAAGATTGGTTAGAAACCCTAATTGGACAGGATTAAGCATAGGGAGGACGAAAATGACCTAATTGTTCATCCAATGACACAAACCCACCTATTGGATGCATAAGATTGGTTGAAAACCCTAATTGGACAAGAATAAGCCTAGGAAGGACGAAAATGACCTAAATGTTCATCCAATGACACAAACACACCTATTGGATGCACAAGATTGGTTAAAAACCCTAGTTGGACAAAAATAAGCCTAAGGAGGACGAAAATGACCTAATTGTTCGTCCAATGACACAAACACACCTGTTGGATGCACAAGATTAGTTAGAAACCCTAATTGGACAAGAATAAACATAGGGATGATGAAAATGACCTAATTGTTCATCCAATGACACAAACACACCTGTTGGATGCACAAGATTAGTTAGAAACCCTAATTGGACAAGAATAAGCCTAGGGAGGTCGACAATGACCTAAATGTTCATCCAATGACACAAACACACAAATTGGATGCACAAGATTGGTTAGAAACTCTAATTGGACAAGAATAAGCATCGGGAGGACGAAAATGACCTAAATGTTCATCCAATGACACAAACACACAAATTCGATGCACAAGATTGGTTAGAAACCCTAATTGGACAAGAATAAGCCTAGGGAGGTCGTAAAGGACCTAAATGTTCATCCAATGACACAAATCAACTTATTCGATGTACAAGATTGGTTGAAAACCCTAATTGTACAAGAATAAGCCTAGGGAGGACGAAAATGACCTAAATGTTCATCCAATGACACAAACACACAAATTTGATGCACAAGATTGGTTAGAAACCCTAATTGGACAAGAATAAGCATAGGGAGGACGAAAATGACCTAATTGTTCATCCAATGACACAAACCCACCTATTGGATGCATAAGATTGGTTGAAAACCCTAATTGGACAAGAATAAGCCTAGGAAAGACGAAAATGACCTAAATGTTCATCCAATGACACAAACACACCTATTGGATGCACAAGATTGGTTAAAAACCCTAGTTGGACAAGAATAAGCCTAAGGAGGACGAAAATGACCTAATTGTTCGTCCAATGACACAAACACACCTGTTGGATGCACAAGATTAGTTAAAAACCCTAATTGGACAAGAATAAACATAGGGATGACGAAAATGACCTAATTGTTCATCCAATGACACAAACACACCTGTTGGATGCACAAGATTAGTTAGAAACCCTAATTGGACAAGAATAAGCCTAGGGAGGTCGACAATGACCTAAATGTTCATCCAATGACACAAACACACAAATTCGATGCACAAGATTGGTTAGAAACTCTAATTGGACAAGAATAAGCATAGGGAGGACGAAAATGACCTAAATGTTCATCCAATGACACAAACACACAAATTCGATGCACAAGATTGGTTAGAAACCCTAATTGGACAAGAATAAGCCTAGGGAGGTCGTAAAGGACCTAAATGTTCATCCAATGACACAAATCAACTTATTCGATGTACAAGATTGGTTGACAACCCTAATTGTACAAGAATAAGCCTAGGGAGGACGAAAATGACCTAAATGTTCATCCAATGACACAAACACACAAATTTGATGCACAAGATTGGTTAGAAACCCTAATTGGACAAGAATAAGCCTAGGGAGGTCGACAATGACCTAAATGTTCATCCAATGACACAAACACACAAATTTGATGCACAAGATTGGTTAGAAACTCTAATTGGACAAGAATAAGCATAGGGAGGACGAAAATGACCTAAATGTTCATCCAATGACACAAACACACAAATTCGATGCACAAGATTGGTTAGAAACCCTAATTGGACAAGAATAAGCCTAGGGAGGTCGTAAAGGACCTAAATGTTCATCCAATGACACAAATCAACTTATTCGATGTACAACATTGGTTGACAACCCTAATTGTACAAGAATAAGCCTAGGGAGGACGAAAATTACCTAAATGTTCATCCAATGACACAAACACACAAATTTGATGCACAAGATTGGTTGGAAACCCTAATTGGACAAGAATAAGCATAGGGAGGACGAAAATGACCTAATTGTTCATCCAATGACACAAACCCCCCTATTGGATGCATAAGATTGGTTGAAAACCCTAATTGGACAAGAATAAGCCTAGGAAAGACGAAAATGACCTAAATGTTCATCCAATGACACAAACACACCTATTGGATGCACAAGATTGGTTAAAAACCCTAGTTGGACAAGAATAAGCCTAAGGAGGACGAAAATGACCTAATTGTTCGTCCAATGACACAAACACACCTGTTGGATGCACAAGATTAGTTAAAAACCCTAATTGGACAAGAATAAACATAGGGATGATGAAAATGACCTAATTGTTCATCCAATGACACAAACACACCTGTTGGATGCACAAGATTAGTTAGAAACCCTAATTGGACAAGAATAAGCCTAGGGAGGTCGACAATGACCTAAATGTTCATCCAATGACACAAACACACAAATTTGATGCACAAGATTGGTTAGAAACTCTAATTGGACAAGAATAAGCATAGGGAGGACGAAAATGACCTAAATGTTCATCCAATGACACAAACACACCTATTGGATGCACAAGATTGGTTAGAAACCCTAATTGGACAAGAATAAGCCTAGGGTGCTCGAAAATGACCTAAATGTTCATCCAATGACACAAACACACAAATTTGATGCACAAGATTGGGTAGAAACCCTAATTGTACAAGAATAAGTGTAGGGAGGACGAAAATGACCTAATTGTTCATCCAATGACACCAACCCACCTATTGGATGCATAAGATTGGATGAAAACCCTAATTGGACAACAATAAGACTAGGGAGGATGAAAATGACCTAAATGTTCCTCCAATGACACAAACATACCTATTGGATGCACAAGATTGGTTACAAACCCTAATTGGACAAGAATAAGCCTAGGGAGGTCGTAAATAACCTAAATGTTCATCCAATGACAGAAACACACCAATTGGATTCACAAGATTGGTTAAAAACCCTAATTGGACAAGAATAAGCCTAGGGAGGTCGTAAATGACCTAAATGTTCATCCAATGACACAAAAACACCAATTGGACGCACAAGATTGGTTAAAAACCCTAATTGGACAAGAACAAGCCTAGGGAGACCGAAAATGACCTAATTGTTCATCCAATGACACAAACACACAAATTCGATGCACAAGATTGGTTAGAAACCCTAATTGGACAAGAATAAGCCTAGGGAGGTCGTAAAGGACCTAAATGTTCATCCAATGACACAAATCAACTTATTCGATGTACAAGATTGGTTGAAAACCCTAATTGTACAAGAATAAGCCTAGGGAGGACGAAAATGACCTAAATGTTCATCCAATGACACAAACACACAAATTTGATGCACAAGATTGGTTAGAAACCCTAATTGGACAAGAATAAGCATAGGGAGGACGAAAATGACTTAATTGTTCATCCAATGACACAAACCCACCTATTGGATGCATAAGATTGGTTGAAAACCCTAATTGGACAAGAATAAGCCTAGGAAGGACGAAAATGACCTAAATGTTCATCCAATGACACTAACACACCTATTGGATGCACAAGATTGGTTAAAAACCCTAGTTGGACAAGAATAAGCCTCACGAGGACGAAAATGACCTAATTGTTCGTCCAATGACACAAACACACCTGTTGGATGCACAAGATTAGTTAAAAACCCTAATTGGACAAGAATAAACATAGGGATGATGAAAATGACCTAATTGTTCATCCAATGACACAAACACACCTGTTGGATGCACAAGATTAGTTAGAAACCCTAATTGGACAAGAATAAGCCTAGGGAGGTCGACAATGACCTAAATGTTCATCCAATGACACAAACACACAAATTTGATGCACAAGATTGGTTAGAAACTCTAATTGGACAAGAATAAGCATAGGGAGGACGAAAATGACCTAAATGTTCATCCAATGACACAAACACACAAATTCGATGCACTAGATTGGTTAGAAACCCTAATTGGACAAGAATAAGCCTAGGGAGGTCGTAAAGGACCTAAATGTTCATCCAATGACACAAATCAACTTATTCGATGTACAAGATTGGTTGAAAACCCTAATTGTACAAGAATAAGCCTAGGGAGGACGAAAATGACCTAAATGTTCATCCAATGACACAAACACACAAATTTGATGCACAAGATTGGTTAGAAACCCTAATTGGACAAGAATAAGCATAGGGAGGACGAAAATGACTTAATTGTTCATCCAATGACACAAACCCACCGATTGGATGCATAAGATTGGTTGAAAACCCTAATTGGACAAGAATAAGCCTAGGAAGGACGAAAATGACCTAAATGTTCATCCAATGACACAAACACACCTATTGGATGCACAAGATTGGTTAAAAACCCTAGTTGGACAAGAATAAGCCTCACGAGGACGAAAATGACCTAATTGTTCGTCCAATGACACAAACACACCTGTTGGATGCACAAGATTAGTTAAAAACCCTAATTGGACAAGAATAAACATAGGGATGATGAAAATGACCTAATTGTTCATCCAATGACACAAACACACCTGTTGGATGCACAAGATTAGTTAGAAACCCTAATTGGACAAGAATAAGCCTAGGGAGGTCGACAATGACCTAAATGTTCATCCAATGACACAAACACACAAATTTGATGCACAAGATTGGTTAGAAACTCTAATTGGACAAGAATAAGCATAGGGAGGACGAAAATGACCTAAATGTTCATCCAATGACACAAACACACCTATTGGATGCACAAGATTGGTTAGAAACCCTAATTGGACAAGAATAAGCCTAGGGTGGTCGAAAATGACCTAAATGTTCATCCAATGACACAAACACACAAATTTGATGCACAAGATTGGGTAGAAACCCTAATTGTACAAGAATAAGTGTAGGGAGGACGAAAATGACCTAATTGTTCATCCAATGACACCAACCCACCTATTGGATGCATAAGATTGGATGAAAACCCTAATTGGACAACAATAAGACTAGGGAGGATGAAAATGACCTAAATGTTCCTCCAATGACACAAACATACCTATTGGATGCACAAGATTGGTTACAAACCCTAATTGGACAAGAATAAGCCTAGGGAGGTCGTAAATAACCTAAATGTTCATCCAATGACAGAAACACACCAATTGGATTCACAAGATTGGTTAAAAACCCTAATTGGACAAGAATAAGCCTAGGGAGGTCGTAAATGACCTAAATGTTCATCCAATGACACAAAAACACCAATTGGACGCACAAGATTGGTTAAAAACCCTAATTGGACAAGAACAAGCCTAGGGAGACCGAAAATGACCTAATTGTTCATCCAATGACACAAACACACAAATTCGATGCACAAGATTGGTTAGAAACCCTAATTGGACAAGAATAAGCCTAGGGAGGTCGTAAAGGACCTAAATGTTCATCCAATGACACAAATCAACTTATTCGATGTACAAGATTGGTTGAAAACCCTAATTGTACAAGAATAAGCCTAGGGAGGACGAAAATGACCTAAATGTTCATCCAATGACACAAACACACAAATTTGATGCACAAGATTGGTTAGAAACCCTAATTGGACAAGAATAAGCATAGGGAGGACGAAAATGACTTAATTGTTCATCCAATGACACAAACCCACCTATTGGATGCATAAGATTGGTTGAAAACCCTAATTGGACAAGAATAAGCCTAGGGAGGACGAAAATGACCTAAATGTTCATCCAATGACACAAACACACCTATTGGATGCACAAGATTGGTTAGAAACCCTAATTGGACAAGAATAAGCCTAGGGTGGTCGAAAATGACCTAAATGTTCATCCAATGACACAAACACACAAATTTGATGCACAAGATTGGGTAGAAACCCTAATTGTACAAGAATAAGTGTAGGGAGGACGAAAATGACCTAATTGTTCATCCAATGACACCAACCCACCTCTTGGATGCATAAGATTGGATGAAAACCCTAATTGGACAACAATAAGACTAGGGAGGATGAAAATGACCTAAATGTTCCTCCAATGACACAAACATACCTATTGGATGCACAAGATTGGTTACAAGCCCTAATTGGACAAGAATAAGCCTAGGGAGGTCGTAAATAACCTAAATGTTCATCCAATGACAGAAACACACCAATTGGATTCACAAGATTGGTTAAAAACCCTAATTGGACAAGAATAAGCCTAGGGAGGTCGTAAATGACCTAAATGTTCATCCAATGACACAAAAACACCAATTGGACGCACAAGATTGGTTAAAAACCCTAATTGGACAAGAACAAGCCTAGGGAGACCGAAAATGACCTAATTGTTCATCCAATGACACAAACACACAAATTCGATGCACAAGATTGGTTAGAAACCCTAATTGGACAAGAATAAGCCTAGGGAGGTCGTAAAGGACCTAAATGTTCATCCAATGACACAAATCAACTTATTCGATGTACAAGATTGGTTGAAAACCCTAATTGTACAAGAATAAGCCTAGGGAGGACGAAAATGACCTAAATGTTCATCCAATGACACAAACACACAAATTTGATGCACAAGATTGGTTAGAAACCCTAATTGGACAAGAATAAGCATAGGGAGGACGAAAATGACTTAATTGTTCATCCAATGACACAAACCCACCTATTGGATGCATAAGATTGGTTGAAAACCCTAATTGGACAAGAATAAGCCTAGGAAAGACGAAAATGACCTAAATGTTCATCCAATGACACAAACACACCTATTGGATGCACAAGATTGGTTAAAAACCCTAGTTGGACAAGAATAAGCCTAAGGAGGACGAAAATGACCTAATTGTTCGTCCAATGACACAAACACACCTGTTGGATGCACAAGATTAGTTAAAAACCCTAATTGGACAAGAATAAACATAGGGATGATGAAAATGACCTAATTGTTCATCCAATGATACAAACACACCTGTTGGATGCACAAGATTAGTTAGAAACCCTAATTGGACAAGAATAAGCCTAGGGAGGACGAAAATGACCTAAATGTTCATCCAATGACACAAACACACAAATTCGATGCACAAGATTGGTTAGAAACCCTAATTGGACAAGAATAAGCCTAGGGAGGTCGTAAAGGACCTAAATGTTCATCCAATGACACAAATCAACTTATTCGATGTACAAGATTGGTTGACAACCCTAATTGTACAAGAATAAGCCTAGGGAGGACGAAAATGACCTAAATGTTCATCCAATGACACAAACACACAAATTGGATGCACAAGATTGGTTAGAAACCCTAATTGGACAAGATTAAGCATAGGGAGGACGAAAATGACCTAATTGTTCATCCAATGACACAAACCCACCTATTGGATGCATAAGATTGGTTGAAAACCCTAATTGGAGAAGAATAAGCCTAGGAAGGACGAAAATGACCTAAATGTTCATCCAATGACACAAACACACCTATTGGATGCACAAGATTGTTTAAAAACCCTAGTTGGACAAAAATAAGCCTAAGGAGGACGAAAATGACCTAATTGTTCGTCCAATGACACAAACACACCTGTTGGATGCACAAGATTAGTTAGAAACCCTAATTGGACAAGAATAAACATAGGGATGACGAAAATGACCTAATTGTTCATCCAATGACACAAACACACCTGTTGGATGCACAAGATTAGTTAGAAACCCTAATTGGACAAGAATAAGCCTAGGGAGGTCGACAATGACCTAAATGTTCATCCAATGACACAAACACACAAATTTGATGCACAAGATTGGTTAGAAACACTAATTGGACAAGAATAAGCATAGGGAGGACGAAAATGACCTAAATGTTCATCCAATGACACAAACACACCTATTGGATGCACCAGATTGGTTAGAAACCCTAATTGGACAAGAATAAGCCTAGGGAGGTCGTAAAGGACCTAAATGTTCATCCAATGACACAAATCAACTTATTCGATGTACAAGATTGGTTGAAAACCCTAATTGTACAAGAATAAGCCTAGGGAGGACGAAAATGACCTAAATGTTCATCCAATGACACAAACACACAAATTTGATGCACAAGATTAGTTAGAAACCATAATTGGACAAGAATAAGCCTAGGGAGGTCGACAATGACCTAAATGTTCATCCAATGACACAAACACACAAATTTGATGCACAAGATTGGTTAGAAACTCTAATTGGACAAGAATAAGCATAGGGAGGACGAAAATGACCTAAATGTTCATCCAATGACACAAACACACAAATTCGATGCACTAGATTGGTTAGAAACCCTAATTGGACAAGAATAAGCCTAGGGAGGTCGTAAAGGACCTAAATGTTCATCCAATGACACAAATCAACTTATTCGATGTACAAGATTGGTTGAAAACCCTAATTGTACAAGAATAAGCCTAGGGAGGACGAAAATGACCTAAATGTTCATCCAATGACACAAACACACAAATTTGATGCACAAGATTGGTTAGAAACCCTAATTGGACAAGAATAAGCATAGGGAGGACGAAAATGACCTAATTGTTCATCCAATGACACAAACCCCCCTATTGGATGCATAAGATTGGTTGAAAACCCTAATTGGACAAGAATAAGCCTAGGAAAGACGAAAATGACCTAAATGTTCATCCAATGACACAAACACACCTATTGGATGCACAAGATTGGTTAAAAACCCTAATTGGACAAGAATAAGCCTAAGGAGGACGAAAATGACCTAATTGTTCGTCCAATGACACAAACACACCTGTTGGATGCACAAGATTAGTTAAAAACCCTAATTGGACAAGAATAAACATAGGGATGATGAAAATGACCTAATTGTTCATCCAATGATACAAACACACCTGTTGGATGCACAAGATTAGTTAGAAACCCTAATTGGACAAGAATAAGCCTAGGGAGGTCGAAAATGACCTAAATGTTCATCCAATGACACAAACACACAAATTTGATGCACAAGATTGGTTAGAAACTCTAATTGGACAAGAATAAGCATAGGGAGGACGAAAATGACCTAAATGTTCATCCAATGACACAAACACACAAATTCGATGCACAAGATTGGTTAGAAACCCTAATTGGACAAGAATAAGCCTAGGGAGGACGTAAAGGACCTAAATGTTCATCCAATGACACAAATCAACTTATTCGATGTACAAGATTGGTTGACAACCCTAATTGTACAAGAATAAG
Organism: Cicer judaicum; assembly: GCA_037974835.1. Taxonomy (NCBI): domain Eukaryota; kingdom Viridiplantae; phylum Streptophyta; class Magnoliopsida; order Fabales; family Fabaceae; genus Cicer; species Cicer judaicum. Next base: position 799,367 of record JBBPBS010000073.1, read on the forward strand.
CCTAGGGAGGACGAAAATGACCTAAATGTTCATCCAATGACACAAACACACAAATTTGATGCACAAGATTGGTTAGAAACCCTAATTGGACAAGATTAAGCATAGGGAGGACGAAAATGACCTAATTGTTCATCCAATGACACAAACCCACCTATTGGATGCATAAGATTGGTTGAAAACCCTAATTGGAGAAGAATAAGCCTAGGAAGGACGAAAATGACCTAAATGTTCATCCAATGACACAAACACACCTATTGGATGCACAAGATTGGTTAAAAACCCTAGTTGGACAAAAATAAGCCTAAGGAGGACGAAAATGACCTAATTGTTCGTCCAATGACACAAACACACCTGTTGGATGCACAAGATTAGTTAGAAACCCTAATTGGACAAGAATAAACATAGGGATGATGAAAATGACCTAATTGTTCATCCAATGACACAAACACACCTGTTGGATGCACAAGATTAGTTAGAAACCCTAATTGGACAAGAATAAGCCTAGGGAGGTCGACAATGACCTAAATGTTCATCCAATGACACAAACACACAAATTTGATGCACAAGATTGGTTAGAAACTCTAATTGGACAAGAATAAGCATCGGGAGGACGAAAATGACCTAAATGTTCATCCAATGACACAAACACACAAATTCGATGCACAAGATTGGTTAGAAACCCTAATTTGACAAGAATAAGCCTAGGGAGGTCGTAAAGGACCTAAATGTTCATCCAATGACACAAATCAACTTATTCGATGTACAAGATTGGTTGAAAACCCTAATTGTACAAGAATAAGCCTAGGGAGGACGAAAATGACCTAAATGTTCATCCAATTACACAAACACACAAATTTGATGCACAAGATTGGTTAGAAACCCTAATTGGACAAGAATAAGCATAGGGAGCACGAAAATGACTTAATTGTTCATCCAATGACACAAACCCACCTATTGGATGCATAAGATTGGTTGAAAACCCTAATTGGACAAGAATAAGCCTAGGAAAGACGAAAATGACCTAAATGTTCATCCAATGACACAAACACACCTATTGGATGCACAAGATTGGTTAAAAACCCTAGTTGGACAAGAATAAGCCTAAGGAGAACGAAAATGACCTAATTGTTCGTCCAATGACACAAACACACCTGTTGGATGCACAAGATTAGTTAAAAACCCTAATTGGACAAGAATAAACATAGGGATGATGAAAATGACCTAATTGTTCATCCAATGATACAAACACACCTGTTGGATGCACAAGATTAGTTAGAAACCCTAATTGGACAAGAATAAGCCTAGGGAGGTCGACAATGACCTAAATGTTCATCCAATGACACAAACACACAAATTTGATGCACAAGATTGGTTAGAAACTCTAATTGGACAAGAATAAGCATAGGGAGGACGAAAATGACCTAAATGTTCATCCAATGACACAAACACACAAATTCGATGCACTAGATTGGTTAGAAACCCTAATTGGACAAGAATAAGCCTAGGGAGGTCGTAAAGGACCTAAATGTTCATCCAATGACACAAATCAACTTATTCGATGTACAAGATTGGTTGAAAACCCTAATTGTACAAGAATAAGCCTAGGGAGGACGAAAATGACCTAAATGTTCATCCAATGACACAAACACACAAATTTGATGCACAAGATTGGTTAGAAACCCTAATTGGACAAGAATAAGCATAGGGAGGACGAAAATGACTTAATTGTTCATCCAATGACACAAACCCACCTATTGGATGCATAAGATTGGTTGAAAACCCTAATTGGACAAGAATAAGCCTAGGGAGGACGAAAATGACCTAAATGTTCATCCAATGACACAAACACACCTATTGGATGCACAAGATTGGTTAGAAACCCTAATTGGACAAGAATAAGCCTAGGGTGGTCGAAAATGACCTAAATGTTCATCCAATGACACAAACACACAAATTTGATGCACAAGATTGGGTAGAAACCCTAATTGTACAAGAATAAGTGTAGGGAGGACGAAAATGACCTAAATGTTCATCCAATGACACAAACACACCTATTGGATGCACCAGATTGGTTAGAAACCCTAATTGGACAAGAATAAGCCTAGGGAGGTCGTAAAGGACCTAAATGTTCATCCAATGACACAAATCAACTTATTCGATGTACAAGATTGGTTGACAACCCTAATTGTACAAGAATAAGCCTAGGGAGGACGAAAATGACCTAAATGTTCATCCAATGACACAAACACACAAATTTGATGCACAAGATTGGTTAGAAACCCTAATTGGACAAGATTAAGCATAGGGAGGACGAAAATGACCTAATTGTTCATCCAATGACACAAACCCACCTATTGGATGCATAAGATTGGTTGAAAACCCTAATTGGAGAAGAATAAGCCTAGGGAGGACGAAAATGACCTAAATGTTCATCCAATGACACAAACACACCTATTGGATGCACAAGATTGTTTAAAAACCCTAGTTGGACAAAAATAAGCCTAAGGAGGACGAAAATGACCTAATTGTTCGTCCAATGACACAAACACACCTGTTGGATGCACAAGATTAGTTAGAAACCCTAATTGGACAAGAATAAACATAGGGATGACGAAAATGACCTAATTGTTCATCCAATGACACAAACACACCTGTTGGATGCACAAGATTAGTTAGAAACCCTAATTGGACAAGAATAAGCCTAGGGAGGTCGACAATGACCTAAATGTTCATCCAATGACACAAACACACAAATTTGATGCACAAGATTGGTTAGAAACTCTAATTGGACAAGAATAAGCATAGGGAGGACGAAAATGACCTAAATGTTCATCCAATGACACAAACACACAAATTCGATGCACTAGATTGGTTAGAAACCCTAATTGGACAAGAATAAGCCTAGGGAGGTCGTAAAGGACCTAAATGTTCATCCAATGACACAAATCAACTTATTCGATGTACAAGATTGGTTGAAAACCCTAATTGTACAAGAATAAGCCTAGGGAGGACGAAAATGACCTAAATGTTCATCCAATGACACAAACACACAAATTTGATGCACAAGATTGGTTAGAAACCCTAATTGGACAAGAATAAGCATAGGGAGGACGAAAATGACTTAATTGTTCATCCAATGACACAAACCCACCTATTGGATGCATAAGATTGGTTGAAAACCCTAATTGGACAAGAATAAGCCTAGGGAGGACGAAAATGACCTAAATGTTCATCCAATGACACAAACACACCTATTGGATGCACAAGATTGGTTAGAAACCCTAATTGGACAAGAATAAGCCTAGGGTGGTCGAAAATGACCTAAATGTTCATCCAATGACACAAACACACAAATTTGATGCACAAGATTGGGTAGAAACCCTAATTGTACAAGAATAAGTGTAGGGAGGACGAAAATGACCTAAATGTTCATCCAATGACACAAACACACCTATTGGATGCACCAGATTGGTTAGAAACCCTAATTGGACAAGAATAAGCCTAGGGAGGTCGTAAAGGACCTAAATGTTCATCCAATGACACAAATCAACTTATTCGATGTACAAGATTGGTTGACAACCCTAATTGTACAAGAATAAGCCTAGGGAGGACGAAAATGACCTAAATGTTCATCCAATGACACAAACACACAAATTTGATGCACAAGATTGGTTAGAAACCCTAATTGGACAAGATTAAGCATAGGGAGGACGAAAATGACCTAATTGTTCATCCAATGACACAAACCCACCTATTGGATGCATAAGATTGGTTGAAAACCCTAATTGGAGAAGAATAAGCCTAGGGAGGACGAAAATGACCTAAATGTTCATCCAATGACACAAACACACCTATTGGATGCACAAGATTGTTTAAAAACCCTAGTTGGACAAAAATAAGCCTAAGGAGGACGAAAATGACCTAATTGTTCGTCCAATGACACAAACACACCTGTTGGATGCACAAGATTAGTTAGAAACCCTAATTGGACAAGAATAAACATAGGGATGACGAAAATGACCTAATTGTTCATCCAATGACACAAACACACCTGTTGGATGCACAAGATTAGTTAGAAACCCTAATTGGACAAGAATAAGCCTAGGGAGGTCGACAATGACCTAAATGTTCATCCAATGACACAAACACACAAATTTGATGCACAAGATTGGTTAGAAACACTAATTGGACAAGAATAAGCATAGGGAGGACGAAAATGACCTAAATGTTCATCCAATGACACAAACACACCTATTGGATGCACCAGATTGGTTAGAAACCCTAATTGGACAAGAATAAGCCTAGGGAGGTCGTAAAGGACCTAAATGTTCATCCAATGACACAAATCAACTTATTCGATGTACAAGATTGGTTGAAAACCCTAATTGTACAAGAATAAGCCTAGGGAGGACGAAAATGACCTAAATGTTCATCCAATTACACAAACACACAAATTTGATGCACAAGATTGGTTAGAAACCCTAATTGGACAAGAATAAGCATAGGGAGCACGAAAATGACTTAATTGTTCATCCAATGACACAAACCCACCTATTGGATGCATAAGATTGGTTGAAAACCCTAATTGGACAAGAATAAGCCTAGGAAGGACGAAAATGACCTAAATGTTCATCCAATGACACAAACACACCTATTGGATGCACAAGATTGGTTAAAAACCCTAGTTGGACAAGAATAAGCCTAAGGAGGACGAAAATGACCTAATTGTTCGTCCAATGACACAAACACACCTGTTGGATGCACAAGATTAGTTAGAAACCCTAATTGGACAAGAATAAACATAGGGATGATGAAAATGACCTAATTGTTCATCCAATGACACAAACACACCTGTTGGATGCACAAGATTAGTTAGAAACCCTAATTGGACAAGAATAAGCCTAGGGAGGTCGACAATGACCTAAATGTTCATCCAATGACACAAACACACAAATTTGATGCACAAGATTGGTTAGAAACTCTAATTGGACAAGAATAAGCATCGGGAGGACGAAAATGACCTAAATGTTCATCCAATGACACAAACACACAAATTCGATGCACAAGATTGGTTAGAAACCCTAATTGGACAAGAATAAGCCTAGGGAGGTCGTAAAGGACCTAAATGTTCATCCAATGACACAAATCAACTTATTCGATGTACAAGATTGGTTGAAAACCCTAATTGTACAAGAATAAGCCTAGGGAGGACGAAAATGACCTAAATGTTCATCCAATTACACAAACACACAAATTTGATGCACAAGATTGGTTAGAAACCCTAATTGGACAAGAATCAGCATAGGGAGCACGAAAATGACTTAATTGTTCATCCAATGACACAAACCCACCTATTGGATGCATAAGATTGGTTGAAAACCCTAATTGGACAAGAATAAGCCTAGGAAAGACGAAAATGACCTAAATGTTCAGCCAATGACACAAACACACCTATTGGATGCACAAGATTGGTTAAAAACCCTAGTTGGACAAGAATAAGCCTAAGGAGGACGAAAATGACCTAATTGTTCGTCCAATGACACAAACACACCTGTTGGATGCACAAGATTAGTTAAAAACCCTAATTGGACAAGAATAAACATAGGGATGATGAAAATGACCTAATTGTTCATCCAATGATACAAACACACCTGTTGGATGCACAAGATTAGTTAGAAACCCTAATTGGACAAGAATAAGCCTAGGGAGGTCGACAATGACCTAAATGTTCATCCAATGACACAAACACACAAATTTGATGCACAAGATTGGTTAGAAACTCTAATTGGACAAGAATAAGCATAGGGAGGACGAAAATGACCTAAATGTTCATCCAATGACACAAACACACAAATTCGATGCACTAGATTGGTTAGAAACCCTAATTGGACAAGAATAAGCCTAGGGAGGTCGTAAAGGACCTAAATGTTCATCCAATGACACAAATCAACTTATTCGATGTACAAGATTGGTTGAAAACCCTAATTGTACAAGAATAAGCCTAGGGAGGACGAAAATGACCTAAATGTTCATCCAATGACACAAACACACAAATTTGATGCACAAGATTGGTTAGAAACCCTAATTGGACAAGAATAAGCATAGGGAGGACGAAAATGACTTAATTGTTCATCCAATGACACAAACCCACCTATTGGATGCATAAGATTGGTTGAAAACCCTAATTGGACAAGAATAAGCCTAGGGAGGACGAAAATGACCTAAATGTTCATCCAATGACACAAACACACCTATTGGATGCACAAGATTGGTTAGAAACCCTAATTGGACAAGAATAAGCCTAGGGTGGTCGAAAATGACCTAAATGTTCATCCAATGACACAAACACACAAATTTGATGCACAAGATTGGGTAGAAACCCTAATTGTACAAGAATAAGTGTAGGGAGGACGAAAATGACCTAAATGTTCATCCAATGACACAAACACACCTATTGGATGCACCAGATTGGTTAGAAACCCTAATTGGACAAGAATAAGCCTAGGGAGGTCGTAAAGGACCTAAATGTTCATCCAATGACACAAATCAACTTATTCGATGTACAAGATTGGTTGACAACCCTAATTGTACAAGAATAAGCCTAGGGAGGACGAAAATGACCTAAATGTTCATCCAATGACACAAACACACAAATTTGATGCACAAGATTGGTTAGAAACCCTAATTGGACAAGATTAAGCATAGGGAGGACGAAAATGACCTAATTGTTCATCCAATGACACAAACCCACCTATTGGATGCATAAGATTGGTTGAAAACCCTAATTGGAGAAGAATAAGCCTAGGGAGGACGAAAATGACCTAAATGTTCATCCAATGACACAAACACACCTATTGGATGCACAAGATTGTTTAAAAACCCTAGTTGGACAAAAATAAGCCTAAGGAGGACGAAAATGACCTAATTGTTCGTCCAATGACACAAACACACCTGTTGGATGCACAAGATTAGTTAGAAACCCTAATTGGACAAGAATAAACATAGGGATGACGAAAATGACCTAATTGTTCATCCAATGACACAAACACACCTGTTGGATGCACAAGATTAGTTAGAAACCCTAATTGGACAAGAATAAGCCTAGGGAGGTCGACAATGACCTAAATGTTCATCCAATGACACAAACACACAAATTTGATGCACAAGATTAGTTAGAAACTCTAATTGGACAAGAATAAGCATAGGGAGGACGAAAATGACCTAAATGTTCATCCAATGACACAAACACACAAATTCGATGCACAAGATTGGTTAGAAACCCTAATTGGACAAGAATAAGCCTAGGGAGGTCGTAAAGGACCTAAATGTTCATCCAATGACACAAATCAACTTATTCGATGTACAAGATTGGTTGAAAACCCTAATTGTACAAGAATAAGCCTAGGGAGGACGAAAATGACCTAAATGTTCATCCAATTACACAAACACACAAATTTGATGCACAAGATTGGTTAGAAACCCTAATTGGACAAGAATAAGCATAGGGAGGACGAAAATGACTTAATTGTTCATCCAATGACACAAACCCACCTATTGGATGCATAAGATTGGTTGAAAACCCTAATTGGACAAGAATAAGCCTAGGAAAGACGAAAATGACCTAAATGTTCATCCAATGACACAAACACACCTATTGGATGCACAAGATTGGTTAAAAACCCTAGTTGGACAAGAATAAGCCTAAGGAGGACGAAAATGACCTAATTGTTCGTCCAATGACACAAACACACCTGTTGGATGCACAAGATTAGTTAAAAACCCTAATTGGACAAGAATAAACATAGGGATGATGAAAATGACCTAATTGTTCATCCAATGACACAAACACACCTGTTGGATGCACAAGATTAGTTAGAAACCCTAATTGGACAAGAATAAGCCTAGGGAGGTCGACAATGACCTAAATGTTCATCCAATGACACAAACACACAAATTTGATGCACAAGATTGGTTAGAAACACTAATTGGACAAGAATAAGCATAGGGAGGACGAAAATGACCTAAATGTTCATCCAATGACACAAACACACCTATTGGATGCACCAGATTGGTTAGAAACCCTAATTGGACAAGAATAAGCCTAGGGAGGTCGTAAAGGACCTAAATGTTCATCCAATGACACAAATCAACTTATTCGATGTACAAGATTGGTTGAAAACCCTAATTGTATAAGAATAAGCCTAGGGAGGACGAAAATGACCTAAATGTTCATCCAATGACACAAACACACAAATTTGATGCACAAGATTGGTTAGAAACCCTAATTGGACAAGAATAAGCATAGGGAGGACGAAAATGACTTAATTGTTCATCCAATGACACAAACCCACCTATTGGATGCATAAGATTGGTTGAAAACCCTAATTGGACAAGAATAAGCCTAGGAAGGACGAAAATGACCTAAATGTTCATCCAATGACACAAACACACCTATTGGATGCACCAGATTGGTTAGAAACCCTAATTGGACAAGAATAAGCCTAGGGAGGTCGTAAAGGACCTAAATGTTCATCCAATGACACAAATCAACTTATTCGATGTACAAGATTGGTTGACAACCCTAATTGTACAAGAATAAGCCTAGGGAGGACGAAAATGACCTAAATGTTCATCCAATGACACAAACACACAAATTTGATGCACAAGATTGGTTAGAAACCCTAATTGGACAAGATTAAGCATAGGGAGGACGAAAATGACCTAATTGTTCATCCAATGACACAAACCCACCTATTGGATGCATAAGATTGGTTGAAAACCCTAATTGGAGAAGAATAAGCCTAGGGAGGACGAAAATGACCTAAATGTTCATCCAATGACACAAACACACCTATTGGATGCACAAGATTGTTTAAAAACCCTAGTTGGACAAAAATAAGCCTAAGGAGGACGAAAATGACCTAATTGTTCGTCCAATGACACAAACACACCTGTTGGATGCACAAGATTAGTTAGAAACCCTAATTGGACAAGAATAAACATAGGGATGACGAAAATGACCTAATTGTTCATCCAATGACACAAACACACCTGTTGGATGCACAAGATTAGTTAGAAACCCTAATTGGACAAGAATAAGCCTAGGGAGGTCGACAATGACCTAAATGTTCATCCAATGACACAAACACACAAATTTGATGCACAAGATTAGTTAGAAACTCTAATTGGACAAGAATAAGCATAGGGAGGACGAAAATGACCTAAATGTTCATCCAATGACACAAACACACAAATTCGATGCACAAGATTGGTTAGAAACCCTAATTGGACAAGAATAAGCCTAGGGAGGTCGTAAAGGACCTAAATGTTCATCCAATGACACAAATCAACTTATTCGATGTACAAGATTGGTTGACAACCCTAATTGTACAAGAATAAGCCTAGGGAGGACGAAAATGACCTAAATGTTCATCCAATGACACAAACACACAAATTTGATGCACAAGATTGGTTAGAAACCCTAATTGGACAAGAATAAGCCTAGGGAGGTCGACAATGACCTAAATGTTCATCCAATGACACAAACACACAAATTTGATGCACAAGATTGGTTAGAAACTCTAATTGGACAAGAATAAGCATAGGGAGGACGAAAATGACCTAAATGTTCATCCAATGACACAAACACACAAATTCGATGCACAAGATTGGTTAGAAACCCTAATTGGACAAGAATAAGCCTAGGGAGGTCGAAAAGGACCTAAATGTTCATCCAATGACACAAATCAACTTATTCGATGTACAAGATTGGTTGAAAACCCTAATTGTACAAGAATAAGCCTAGGGAGGACGAAAATGACCTAAATGTTCATCCAATTACACAAACACACAAATTTGATGCACAAGATTGGTTAGAAACCCTAATTGGACAAGAATAAGCATAGGGAGCACGAAAATGACTTAATTGTTCATCCAATGACACAAACCCACCTATTGGATGCATAAGATTGGTTGAAAACCCTAATTGGACAAGAATAAGCCTAGGAAAGACGAAAATGACCTAAATGTTCATCCAATGACACAAACACACCTATTGGATGCACAAGATTGGTTAAAAACCCTAGTTGGACAAGAATAAGCCTAAGGAGGACGAAAATGACCTAATTGTTCGTCCAATGACACAAACACACCTGTTGGATGCACAAGATTAGTTAAAAACCCTAATTGGACAAGAATAAACATAGGGATGATGAAAATGACCTAATTGTTCATCCAATGATACAAACACACCTGTTGGATGCACAAGATTAGTTAGAAACCCTAATTGGACAAGAATAAGCCTAGGGAGGACGAAAATGACCTAAATGTTCATCCAATGACACAAACACACAAATTCGATGCACAAGATTGGTTAGAAACCCTAATTGGACAAGAATAAGCCTAGGGAGGTCGTAAAGGACCTAAATGTTCATCCAATGACACAAATCAACTTATTCGATGTACAAGATTGGTTGACAACCCTAATTGTACAAGAATAAGCCTAGGGAGGACGAAAATGACCTAAATGTTCATCCAATGACACAAACACACAAATTTGATGCACAAGATTGGTTAGAAACCCTAATTGGACAAGATTAAGCATAGGGAGGACGAAAATGACCTAATTGTTCATCCAATGACACAAACACACCTATTGGATGCATAAGATTGGTTGAAAACCCTAATTGGAGAAGAATAAGCCTAGGAAGGACGAAAATGACCTAAATGTTCATCCAATGACACAAACACACCTATTGGATGCACAAGATTGTTTAAAAACCCTAGTTGGACAAAAATAAGCGTAAGGAGGACGAAAATGACCTAATTGTTCGTCCAATGACACAAACACACCTGTTGGATGCACAAGATTAGTTAGAAACCCTAATTGGACAAGAATAAACATAGGGATGATGAAAATGACCTAATTGTTCATCCAATGACACAAACACACCTGTTGGATGCACAAGATTAGTTAGAAACCCTAATTGGACAAGAATAAGCCTAGGGAGGTCGACAATGACCTAAATGTTCATCCAATGACACAAACACACAAATTTGATGCACAAGATTGGTTAGAAACTCTAATTGGACAAGAATAAGCATAGGGAGGACGAAAATGACCTAAATGTTCATCCAATGACACAAACACACCTATTGGATGCACCAGATTGGTTATAAACCCTAATTGGACAAGAATAAGCCTAGGGAGGTCGTAAAGGACCTAAATGTTCATCCAATGACACAAATCAACTTATTCGATGTACAAGATTGGTTGAAAACCCTAATTGTACAAGAATAAGCCTAGGGAGGACGAAAATGACCTAAATGTTCATCCAATGACACAAACACACAAATTTGATGCACAAGATTGGTTAGAAACCCTAATTGGACAAGAATAAGCATAGGGAGGACGAAAATGACTTAATTGTTCATCCAATGACACAAACCCACCTATTGGATGCATAAGATTGGTTGAAAACCCTAATTGGACAAGAATAAGCCTAGGGAGGACGAAAATGACCTAAATGTTCATCCAATGACACAAACACACCTATTGGATGCACAAGATTGGTTAGAAACCCTAATTGGACAAGAATAAGCCTAGGGTGGTCGAAAATGACCTAAATGTTCATCCAATGACACAAACACACAAATTTGATGCACAAGATTGGTTAGTAACCCTAATTGGACAAGAATAAGCATAGGGAGGACGAAAATGACCTAATTGTTCATCCAATGACACAAACCCACCTATTGGATGCATAAGATTGGTTGAAAACCCTAATTGGAGAAGAATAAGCCTAGGAAGGACGAAAATGACCTAAATGTTCATCCAATGACACAAACACACCTATAGGATGCACAACATTGGTTAAAAACCCTAGTTGGACAAAAATAAGCCTAAGGAGGACGAAAATGACCTAATTGTTCGTCCAATGACACAAACACACCTGTTGGATGCACAAGATTAGCTAGAAACCCTAATTGGACAAGAATAAACATAGGGATGATGAAAATGACCTAATTGTTCATCCAATGACACAAACACACCTGTTGGATGCACAAGATTAGTTAGAAACCCTAATTGGACAAGAATAAGCCTAGGGAGGTCGACAATGACCTAAATGTTCATCCAATGACACAAACACACAAATTTGATGCACAAGATTGGTTAGAAACTCTAATTGGACAAGAATAAGCATCGGGAGGACGAAAATGACCTAAATGTTCATCCAATGACACAAACACACAAATTCGATGCACAAGATTGGTTAGAAACCCTAATTGGACAAGAATAAGCCTAGGGAGGTCGTAAAGGACCTAAATGTTCATCCAATGACACAAATCAACTTATTCGATGTACAAGATTGGTTGAAAACCCTAATTGTACAAGAATAAGCCTAGGGAGGACGAAAATGACCTAAATGTTCATCCAATGACACAAACACACAAATTGGATGCACAAGATTGGTTAGAAACCCTAATTGGACAAGAATAAGCATAGGGAGGACGAAAATGACCTAATTGTTCATCCAATGACACAAACCCACCTATTGGATGCATAAGATTGGTTGAAAACCCTAATTGGAGAAGAATAAGCCTAGGAAGGACGAAAATGACCTAAATGTTCATCCAATGACACAAACACACCTATTGGATGCACAAGATTGTTTAAAAACCCTAGTTGGACAAAAATAAGCCTAAGGAGGACGAAAATGACCTAATTGTTCGTCCAATGACACAAACACACCTGTTGGATGCACAAGATTAGTTAGAAACCCTAATTGGACAAGAATAAACATAGGGATGATGAAAATGACCTAATTGTTCATCCAATGACACAAACTCACCTGTTGGATGCACAAGATTAGTTAGAAACCCTAATTGGACAAGAATAATCCTAGGGAGGTCGACAATGACCTAAATGTTCATCCAATGACACATACACACAAATTTGATGCACAAGATTGGTTAGAAACTCTAATTGGACAAGAATAAGCATCGGGAGGACGAAAATGACCTAAATGTTCATCCAATGACACAAACACACAAATTCGATGCACAAGATTGGTTAGAAACCCTAATTGGACAAGAATAAGCCTAGGGAGGTCGTAAAGGACCTAAATGTTCATCCAATGACACAAATCAACTTATTCGATGTACAAGATTGGTTGAAAACCCTAATTGTACAAGAATAAGCCTAGGGAGGACGAAAATGACCTAAATGTTCATCCAATTACACAAACACACAAATTTGATGCACAAGATTGGTTAGAAACCCTAATTGGACAAGAATAAGCATAGGGAGCACGAAAATGACTTAATTGTTCATCCAATGACACAAACCCACCTATTGGATGCATAAGATTGGTTGAAAACCCTAATTGGACAAGAATAAGCCTAGGAAAGACGAAAATGACCTAAATGTTCATCCAATGACACAAACACACCTATTGGATGCACAAGATTGGTTAAAAACCCTAGTTGGACAAGAATAAGCCTAAGGAGAACGAAAATGACCTAATTGTTCGTCCAATGACACAAACACACCTGTTGGATGCACAAGATTAGTTAAAAACCCTAATTGGACAAGAATAAACATAGGGATGATGAAAATGACCTAATTGTTCATCCAATGATACAAACACACCTGTTGGATGCACAAGATTAGTTAGAAACCCTAATTGGACAAGAATAAGCCTAGGGAGGTCGACAATGACCTAAATGTTCATCCAATGACACAAACACACAAATTTGATGCACAAGATTGGTTAGAAACTCTAATTGGACAAGAATAAGCATAGGGAGGACGAAAATGACCTAAATGTTCATCCAATGACACAAACACACAAATTCGATGCACAAGATTGGTTAGAAACCCTAATTGGACAAGAATAAGCCTAGGGAGGTCGTAAAGGACCTAAATGTTCATCCAATGACACAAACCAACTTATTCGATGTACAAGATTGGTTGACAACCCTAATTGTACAAGAATAAGCCTAGGGAGGACGAAAATGACCTAAATGTTCATCCAATGACACAAACACACAAATTTGATGCACAAGATTGGTTAGAAACCCTAATTGGACAAGATTAAGCATAGGGAGGACGAAAATGACCTAATTGTTCATCCAATGACACAAACCCACCTATTGGATGCATAAGATTGGTTGAAAACCCTAATTGGAGAAGAATAAGCCTAGGGAGGACGAAAATGACCTAAATGTTCATCCAATGACACAAACACACCTATTGGATGCACAAGATTGTTTAAAAACCCTAGTTGGACAAAAATAAGCCTAAGGAGGACGAAAATGACCTAATTGTTCGTCCAATGACACAAACACACCTGTTGGATGCACAAGATTAGTTAGAAACCCTAATTGGACAAGAATAAACATAGGGATGACGAAAATGACCTAATTGTTCATCCAATGACACAAACACACCTGTTGGATGCACAAGATTAGTTAGAAACCCTAATTGGACAAGAATAAGCCTAGGGAGGTCGACAATGACCTAAATGTTCATCCAATGACACAAACACACAAATTTGATGCACAAGATTGGTTAGAAACACTAATTGGACAAGAATAAGCATAGGGAGGACGAAAATGACCTAAATGTTCATCCAATGACACAAACACACCTATTGGATGCACCAGATTGGTTAGAAACCCTAATTGGACAAGAATAAGCCTAGGGAGGTCGTAAAGGACCTAAATGTTCATCCAATGACACAAATCAACTTATTCGATGTACAAGATTGGTTGAAAACCCTAATTGTACAAGAATAAGCCTAGGGAGGACGAAAATGACCTAAATGTTCATCCAATGACACAAACACACAAATTTGATGCACAAGATTAGTTAGAAACCATAATTGGACAAGAATAAGCCTAGGGAGGTCGACAATGACCTAAATGTTCATCCAATGACACAAACACACAAATTTGATGCACAAGATTGGTTAGAAACTCTAATTGGACAAGAATAAGCATAGGGAGGACGAAAATGACCTAAATGTTCATCCAATGACACAAACACACAAATTCGATGCACTAGATTGGTTAGAAACCCTAATTGGACAAGAATAAGCCTAGGGAGGTCGTAAAGGACCTAAATGTTCATCCAATGACACAAATCAACTTATTCGATGTACAAGATTGGTTGAAAACCCTAATTGTACAAGAATAAGCCTAGGGAGGACGAAAATGACCTAAATGTTCATCCAATGACACAAACACACAAATTTGATGCACAAGATTGGTTAGAAACCCTAATTGGACAAGAATAAGCATAGGGAGGACGAAAATGACTTAATTGTTCATCCAATGACACAAACCCACCTATTGGATGCATAAGATTGGTTGAAAACCCTAATTGGACAAGAATAAGCCTAGGGAGGACGAAAATGACCTAAATGTTCATCCAATGACACAAACACACCTATTGGATGCACAAGATTGGTTAGAAACCCTAATTGGACAAGAATAAGCCTAGGGTGGTCGAAAATGACCTAAATGTTCATCCAATGACACAAACACACAAATTTGATGCACAAGATTGGTTAGTAACCCTAATTGGACAAGAATAAGCATAGGGAGGACGAAAATGACCTAATTGTTCATCCAATGACACAAACCCACCTATTGGATGCATAAGATTGGTTGAAAACCCTAATTGGAGAAGAATAAGCCTAGGAAGGACGAAAATGACCTAAATGTTCATCCAATGACACAAACACACCTATAGGATGCACAACATTGGTTAAAAACCCTAGTTGGACAAAAATAAGCCTAAGGAGGACGAAAATGACCTAATTGTTCGTCCAATGACACAAACACACCTGTTGGATGCACAAGATTAGCTAGAAACCCTAATTGGACAAGAATAAACATAGGGATGATGAAAATGACCTAATTGTTCATCCAATGACACAAACACACCTGTTGGATGCACAAGATTAGTTAGAAACCCTAATTGGACAAGAATAAGCCTAGGGAGGTCGACAATGACCTAAATGTTCATCCAATGACACAAACACACAAATTTGATGCACAAGATTGGTTAGAAACTCTAATTGGACAAGAATAAGCATCGGGAGGACGAAAATGACCTAAATGTTCATCCAATGACACAAACACACAAATTCGATGCACAAGATTGGTTAGAAACCCTAATTGGACAAGAATAAGCCTAGGGAGGTCGTAAAGGACCTAAATGTTCATCCAATGACACAAATCAACTTATTCGATGTACAAGATTGGTTGAAAACCCTAATTGTACAAGAATAAGCCTAGGGAGGACGAAAATGACCTAAATGTTCATCCAATGACACAAACACACAAATTTGATGCACAAGATTGGTTAGAAACCCTAATTGGACAAGAATAAGCATAGGGAGGACGAAAATGACCTAATTGTTCATCCAATGACACAAACCCACCTATTGGATGCATAAGATTGGTTGAAAACCCTAATTGGACAAGAATAAGCCTAGGAAAGACGAAAATGACCTAAATGTTCATCCAATGACACAAACACACCTATTGGATGCACAAGATTGGTTAAAAACCCTAGTTGGACAAGAATAAGCCTAAGGAGGACGAAAATGACCTAATTGTTCGTCCAATGACACAAACACACCTGTTGGATGCACAAGATTAGTTAAAAACCCTAATTGGACAAGAATAAACATAGGGATGATGAAAATGACCTAATTGTTCATCCAATGATACAAACACACCTGTTGGATGCACAAGATTAGTTAGAAACCCTAATTGGACAAGAATAAGCCTAGGGAGGTCGACAATGACCTAAATGTTCATCCAATGACACAAACACACAAATTGGATGCACAAGATTGGTTAGAAACTCTAATTGGACAAGAATAAGCATAGGGAGGACGAAAATGACCTAAATGTTCATCCAATGACACAAACACACAAATTCGATGCACAAGATTGGTTAGAAACCCTAATTGGACAAGAATAAGCCTAGGGAGGTCGTAAAGGACCTAAATGTTCATCCAATGACACAAATCAACTTATTCGATGTACAAGATTGGTTGAAAACCCTAATTGGACAAGAATAAGCCTAGGGAGGACGAAAATGACCTAAATGTTCATCCAATGACACAAACACACAAATTTGATGCACAAGATTGGTTAGAAACCCTAATTGGACAAGAATAAGCATAGGGAGGACGAAAATGACCTAATTGTTCATCCAATGACACAAACCCACCTATTGGATGCATAAGATTGGTTGAAAACCCTAATTGGACAAGAATAAGCCTAGGAAGGACGAAAATGACCTAAATGTTCATCCAATGACACAAACACACCTATTGGATGCACAAGATTGGTTAAAAACCCAAGTTGGACAAAAATAAGCCTAAGGAGGACGAAAATGACCTAATTGTTCGTCCAATGACACAAACACACCTGTTGGATGCACAAGATTAGTTAGAAACCCTAATTGGACAAGAATAAACATAGGGATGATGAAAATGACCTAATTGTTCATCCAATGACACAAACACACCTGTTGGATGCACAAGATTAGTTAGAAACCCTAATTGGACAAGAATAAGCCTAGGGAGGTCGACAATGACCTAAATGTTCATCCAATGACACAAACACACAAATTTGATGCACAAGATTGGTTAGAAACTCTAATTGGACAAGAATAAGCATAGGGAGGACGAAAATGACCTAAATGTTCATCCAATGACACAAACACACCTATTGGATGCACCAGATTGGTTATAAACCCTAATTGGACAAGAATAAGCCTAGGGAGGTCGTAAAGGACCTAAATGTTCATCCAATGACACAAATCAACTTATTCGATGTACAAGATTGGTTGAAAACCCTAATTGTACAAGAATAAGCCTAGGGAGGACGAAAATGACCTAAATGTTCATCCAATGACACAAACACAAATTTGATGCACAAGATTGGTTAGAAACCCTAATTGGACAAGAATAAGCATAGGGAGGACGAAAATGACCTAATTGTTCATCCAATGACACAAACCCCCCTATTGGATGCATAAGATTGGTTGAAAACCCTAATTGGACCAAAATAAGCCTAGGAAAGACGAAAATGACCTAAATGTTCATCCAATGACACAAACACACCTATTGGATGCACAAGATTGGTTAAAAACCCTAGTTGGACAAGAATAAGCCTAAGGAGGACGAAAATGACCTAATTGTTCGTCCAATGACACAAACACACCTGTTGGATGCACAAGATTAGTTAAAAACCCTAATTGGACAAGAATAAACATAGGGATGATGAAAATGACCTAATTGTTCATCCAATGACACAAACACACCTGTTGGATGCACAAGATTAGTTAGAAACCCTAATTGGACAAGAATAAGCCTAGGGAGGTCGACAATGACCTAAATGTTCATCCAATGACACAAACACACAAATTTGATGCACAAGATTGGTTAGAAACTCTAATTGGACAAGAATAAGCATAGGGAGGACGAAAATGACCTAAATGTTCATCCAATGACACAAACACACCTATTGGATGCACAAGATTGGTTAGAAACCCTAATTGGACAAGAATAAGCCTAGGGAGGTCGTAAAGGACCTAAATGTTCATCCAATGACACAAATCAACTTATTCGATGTACAAGATTGGTTGACAACCCTAATTGTACAAGAATAAGCCTAGGGAGGACGAAAATGACCTAAATGTTCATCCAATGACACAAACACACAAATTTGATGCACAAGATTGGTTAGAAACCCTAATTGGACAAGATTAAGCATAGGGAGGACGAAAATGACCTAATTGTTCATCCAATGACACAAACACACCTATTGGATGCATAAGATTGGTTGAAAACCCTAATTGGAGAAGAATAAGCCTAGGAAGGACGAAAATGACCTAAATGTTCATCCAATGACACAAACACACCTATTGGATGCACAAGATTGTTTAAAAACCCTAGTTGGACAAAAATAAGCCTAAGGAGGACGAAAATGACCTAATTGTTCGTCCAATGACACAAACACACCTGTTGGATGCACAAGATTAGTTAGAAACCCTAATTGGACAAGAATAAACATAGGGATGATGAAAATGACCTAATTGTTCATCCAATGACACAAACACACCTGTTGGATGCACAAGATTAGTTAGAAACCCTAATTGGACAAGAATAAGCCTAGGGAGGTCGACAATGACCTAAATGTTCATCCAATGACACAAACACACAAATTTGATGCACAAGATTGGTTAGAAACTCTAATTGGACAAGAATAAGCATAGGGAGGACGAAAATGACCTAAATGTTCATCCAATGACACAAACACACCTATTGGATGCACCAGATTGGTTATAAACCCTAATTGGACAAGAATAAGCCTAGGGAGGTCGTAAAGGACCTAAATGTTCATCCAATGACACAAATCAACTTATTCGATGTACAAGATTGGTTGAAAACCCTAATTGTACAAGAATAAGCCTAGGGAGGACGAAAATGACCTAAATGTTCATCCAATGACACAAACACACAAATTTGATGCACAAGATTGGTTAGAAACCCTAATTGGACAAGAATAAGCATAGGGAGGACGAAAATGACTTAATTGTTCATCCAATGACACAAACCCACCTATTGGATGCATAAGATTGGTTGAAAACCCTAATTGGACAAGAATAAGCCTAGGGAGGACGAAAATGACCTAAATGTTCATCCAATGACACAAACACACCTATTGGATGCACAAGATTGGTTAGAAACCCTAATTGGACAAGAATAAGCCTAGGGTGGTCGAAAATGACCTAAATGTTCATCCAATGACACAAACACACAAATTTGATGCACAAGATTGGGTAGAAACCCTAATTGTACAAGAATAAGTGTAGGGAGGACGAAAATGACCTAATTGTTCATCCAATGACACCAACCCACCTCTTGGATGCATAAGATTGGATGAAAACCCTAATTGGACAACAATAAGACTAGGGAGGATGAAAATGACCTAAATGTTCCTCCAATGACACAAACATACCTATTGGATGCACAAGATTGGTTACAAACCCTAATTGGACAAGAATAAGCCTAGGGAGGTCGTAAATAACCTAAATGTTTATCCAATGACAGAAACACACCAATTGGATTCACAAGATTGGTTAAAAACCCTAATTGGACAAGAATAAGGCTAGGGAGGTCGTAAATGACCTAAATGTTCATCCAATGACACAAAAACACCAATTGGACGCACAAGATTGGTTAAAAACCCTAATTGGACAAGAACAAGCCTAGGGAGATCGAAAATGACCTAATTGTTCATCCAATGACACAAACACACAAATTCGATGCACAAGATTGGTTAGAAACCCTAATTGGACAAGAATAAGCCTAGGGAGGTCGTAAAGGACCTAAATGTTCATCCAATGACACAAATCAACTTATTCGATGTACAAGATTGGTTGAAAACCCTAATTGTACAAGAATAAGCCTAGGGAGGACGAAAATGACCTAAATGTTCATCCAATGACACAAACACACAAATTTGATGCACAAGATTGGTTAGAAACCCTAATTGGACAAGAATAAGCATAGGGAGGACGAAAATGACTTAATTGTTCATCCAATGACACAAACCCACCTATTGGATGCATAAGATTGGTTGAAAACCCTAATTGGACAAGAATAAGCCTAGGAAAGACGAAAATGACCTAAATGTTCATCCAATGACACAAACACACCTATTGGATGCACAAGATTGGTTAAAAACCCTAGTTGGACAAGAATAAGCCTAAGGAGGACGAAAATGACCTAATTGTTCGTCCAATGACACAAACACACCTGTTGGATGCACAAGATTAGTTAAAAACCCTAATTGGACAAGAATAAACATAGGGATGATGAAAATGACCTAATTGTTCATCCAATGATACAAACACACCTGTTGGATGCACAAGATTAGTTAGAAACCCTAATTGGACAAGAATAAGCCTAGGGAGGACGACAATGACCTAAATGTTCATCCAATGACACAAACACACAAATTTGATGCACAAGATTGGTTAGAAACTCTAATTGGACAAGAATAAGCATAGGGAGGACGAAAATGACCTAAATGTTCATCCAATGACACAAACACACAAATTCGATGCACAAGATTGGTTAGAAACCCTAATTGGACAAGAATAAGCCTAGGGAGGTCGTAAAGGACCTAAATGTTCATCCAATGACACAAATCAACTTATTCGATGTACAAGATTGGTTGACAACCCTAATTGTACAAGAATAAGCCTAGGGAGGACGAAAATGACCTAAATGTTCATCCAATGACACAAACACACAAATTTGATGCACAAGATTGGTTAGAAACCCTAATTGGACAAGAATAAGCCTAGGGAGGTCGACAATGACCTAAATGTTCATCCAATGACACAAACACACAAATTTGATGCACAAGATTGGTTAGAAACTCTAATTGGACAAGAATAAGCATAGGGAGGACGAAAATGACCTAAATGTTCATCCAATGACACAAACACACAAATTCGATGCACAAGATTGGTTAGAAACCCTAATTGGACAAGAATAAGCCTAGGGAGGACGTAAAGGACCTAAATGTTCATCCAATGACACAAATCAACTTATTCGATGTACAAGATTGGTTGACAACCCTAATTGTACAAGAATAAGCCTAGGGAGGACGAAAATGACCTAAATGTTCATCCAATGACACAAACACACAAATTTGATGCACAAGATTGGTTAGAAACCCTAATTGGACAAGAATAAGCATAGGGAGGACGAAAATGACCTAATTGTTCATCCAATGACACAAACCCACCTATTGGATGCATAAGATTGGTTGAAAACCCTAATTGGAGAAGAATAAGCCTAGGAAGGACGAAAATGACCTAAATGTTCATCCAATGACACAAACACACCTATTGGATGCACAAGATTGTTTAAAAACCCTAGTTGGACAAAAATAAGCCTAAGGAGGACGAAAATGACCTAATTGTTCGTCCAATGACACAAACACACCTGTTGGATGCACAAGTTTAGTTAGAAACCCTAATTGGACAAGAATAAACATAGGGATGATGAAAATGACCTAATTGTTCATCCAATGACACAAACACACCTGTTGGATGCACAAGATTAGTTAGAAACCCTAATTGGACAAGAATAAGCCTAGGGAGGTCGACAATGACCTAAATGTTCATCCAATGACACAAACACACAAATTTGATGCACAAGATTGGTTAGAAACTCTAATTGGACAAGAATAAGCATAGGGAGGACGAAAATGACCTAAATGTTCATCCAATGACACAAACACACAAATTCGATGCACTAGATTGGTTAGAAACCCTAATTGGACAAGAATAAGCCTAGGGAGGTCGTAAAGGACCTAAATGTTCATCCAATGACACAAATCAACTTATTCGATGTACAAGATTGGTTGAAAACCCTAATTGTACAAGAATAAGCCTAGGGAGGACGAAAATGACCTAAATGTTCATCCAATGACACAAACACACAAATTTGATGCACAAGATTGGTTAGAAACCCTAATTGGACAAGAATAAGCATAGGGAGGACGAAAATGACCTAATTGTTCATCCAATGACACAAACCCCCCTATTGGATGCATAAGATTGGTTGAACACCCTAATTGGACAAGAATAAGCCTAGGAAAGACGAAAATGACCTAAATGTTCATCCAATGACACAAACACACCTATTGGATGCACAAGATTGGTTAAAAACCCTAGTTGGACAAGAATAAGCCTAAGGAGGACGAAAATGACCTAATTGTTCGTCCAATGACACAAACACACCTGTTGGATGCACAAGATTAGTTAAAAACCCTAATTGGACAAGAATAAACATAGGGATGATGAAAATGACCTAATTGTTCATCCAATGACACAAACACGCCTGTTGGATGCACAAGATTAGTTAGAAACCCTAATTGGACAAGAATAAGCCTAGGGAGGTCGACAATGACCTAAATGTTCATCCAATGACACAAACACACAAATTTGATGCACAAGGATTGGTTAGAAACCCTAATTGGACAATAATAAGCATAGGGAGGACGAAAATGACCTAAATGTTCATCCAATGACACAAACCCACCTATTGGATGCATAAGATTGGTTGAAAACCCTAATTGGACAAGAATAAGCCTAGCAAGGTCGAAAATGAACTAAGACACACATGAACTTATTCGATACACAAGATTTGTTAAAAACCCTAATTGGACAAGAATAAGCCTAGGGAGGACGAAAATGACTTAAATGTTCGTCCAATGACACAAATCAACTTATTGGATGCATAAGATTGGTTGAAAACCCTAATTGGACAAGAATAAGCCTACGGAAGACGAAAATGACCTAAATGTTCATCCAATGACACAAACAACCCTATTGAATGCACAAGTTTTGTTAGAAATCCTAGTTGGACAAGAATAAGCCTAAGGAGGACGAAAATGACCTAATTGATCGTCCAATGACACAAACACACCTGTTGGATGCACAAGATTGGTTAGAAACACTAATTGGACAAGAATAAACATAGGGATTATGAAAATGACCTAATTGTTCATCCAATGACACAAACACACCTATTGGATGCACAAGATTGGTTAGAGACCCTAATTGGACAAGAATAAGCATAGGGAGGACGAAAATGACGTAATTGTGTTATCCAATGACACAAACACACCTATTGGATGCACAAGATTTGTTAGAAACCCTAGTTGGACAAGAATAAGCCTAGGGAGGACGAAAATGACCTAATTGTTCATCCAATGACACAAACACACCTCTTGGATGCACAAGATTAGTTAGAAACACTAATTGGACAAGAATAAACATAGGGATGATGAAAATGGCCTAATTATTCCTCCAATGACACAAACACACCTATTGGATGCACAAGATTAGTTAGAAACCCTAATTGGACAAGAATAAGCCTAGGGAGGTCGACAATGACCTAAATGTTCATCCAATGACACAAATCAACTTATTCGATGCACAAGATTGGTTGAAAACACTAATTGCACAAGAATAAGCCTAGGGAAGACGAAAATGACCTAAATGTTCATCCAATGACACAAACACACCTATTGGATGCACAAGATTAGTTAAAAACCCTAGTTGGACAAGAATAAGCCTAAGGAGGACGAAAATGACCTAATTGTTCGTCCAATGACACAAACACACCTGTTGGATGCACAAGATTAGTTAGAAACCCTAATTGGACAAGAATAAACATAGGGATGATGAAAATGACCTAATTGTTCATCAAATGACACAAACACACCTATTGGATGCACAAGATTAGTTAGAAACCCTAATTGGACAAGAATAAGCCTAACAAGGTCGAAAATGAACTAATTGTACATCCAAAGACACAAATGAACTTATTCGATACACAAGATTTGTTAGAAACCCTAATTGGACAAGAATAAGCCTAGGGAGGACGAAAATGACTTAAATGTTCATCCAATGACACAAATCAACTTATTCGATGCACAAGATTGGTTGAAAACACTAATTGGACAAGAATAGGCCTAGGGAAGACGAAAATGACCTAAATGTTCATCCAAGGACACAAACACCCCTATTGAATGCACAAGATTAGTTAGAAACCCTAGTTGGACAAGAATAAGCCTAAGGAGGACGAAAATGACCTAATTGATCGTCCAATGACACAAACACACCTGTTGGATGCACAAGATTAGTTAGAAACCCTAATTGGACAAGAATAAACATAGGGATGATGAAAATGACCTAATTGTTCATCCAATGACACAACTCACCTATTGGATGCACAAGATTAGTTAGAAACCCTAATTGGACAAGAATAAGCCTAGGGAGGTCGACAATGACCTAAATGTTCATCCAATGACACAAAGACACAAATTTGATGCACAAGATTGGTTAGAAACCCTCATTGTACAAGAATAAGTGTAGAGAGGACGAAAATGACCTAATTGTTCTTCCAATGACACAAACCCACCTATTGGATGCATAAGATTGGATGAAAACCCTAATTGGACAAGCATAAGCCTAGGGAGGACGAAAATGACCTAAATGTTCATCCAATGACACAAACATACCTATTGGATGCACAAGATTGGTTAGAAACCCTAATTGGACAAGAATAAGCCTAGGGAGGTCGTAAATAACCTAAATGTTCATCCAATGACACAAACACACATATTGGATGCACAAGATTGGTTAGAAAACCTAATTGGACAAGAATAAGCCTAGGGAGGACGAAAATCACCTAATTGTTTGTCCAATGACACAAACACACCTATTGGATGCACAAGATTGGTTAGAAACCCTAACTGGACAAAAATTAGCCTAGGGAAGTCGTAAATGACCTAAATGTTCATCCAATGACACAAACACGCCAATTGGATGCACAAGATTGGTTAAAAACCCTAATTGGACAAGTATAAGCCTAAGGAGGACGAAAATGACCTAATTGATCACCCAATAACACAAACACACCTATAGGATGCACAAGATTAGTTAGGAACTCTAGTTGGAAGAGAATAAGCCTAGGGAGGACGAAAATAATCTAGTTGTTCATCCAATGACACAAATCAACTTATTCGATGCACAAGATTGGTTCAAAACCCTAATTGGACAAGAATAAGCCTAGGGAGGACGAAAATGACCTAAATGTTAATTCAATGACACAAACACACCTATTGGATGCACAAGATTGGTTAGAGACCCTAATTGGACAAGAATAAGCATAGGGAGGACGAAAATGACCTAATTGTGTTATCCAATGACACAAACACACCTATTGGATGCACAAGATTAGTTAAAAACCCTAGTTGGACAAGAATAAGCCTAAGGAGGACGAAAATGACCTAATTGTTCGTCCAATGACACAAACACACCTGTTGGATGCACAAGATTAGTTAGAAACCCTAATTGGACAAGAATAAACATAGGGATGATGAAAATGACCTAATTGTTCATCCAATGACACAAACACACCTATTGGATGCACAAGATTAGTTAGAAACCCTAATTGGACAAGAATAAGCCTAGCAAGGTCGAAAATGAACTAATTGTACATCCAAAGACACAAATTAACTTATTCGATACACAAGATTTGTTAGAAACCCTAATTGGACAAGAATAAGCCTAGGGAGGACGAAAATGACTTAAATGTTCATCCAATGACACAAATCAACTTATTCGATGCACAAGATTGGTTGAAAACACTAATTGGACAAGAATAAGCCTAGGGAAGACGAAAATGACCTAAATGTTCATCCAATGACACAAACACCCCTACTGAATGCACAAGATTAGTTAGAAACCCTAGTTGGACAAGAATAAGCCTAAGGAGGACGAAAATGACCTAATTGATCGTCCAATGACACAAACACACCTGTTGGATGCACAAGATTAGTTAGAAACCCTAATTGGACAAGAATAAACATAGGGATGATGAAAATGACCTAATTGTTCATCCAATGACACAACTCACCTATTGGATGCACAAGATTAGTTAGAAACCCTAATTGGACAAGAATAAGCCTAGGGAGGTCGACAATGACCTAAATGTTCATCCAATTACACAAACACACAAATTTGATGCACAAGATTGGTTAGAAACCCTCATTGTACAAGAATAAGTGTAGGGAGGACGAAAATGACCTAATTGTTCTTCCAATGACACAAACCCACCTATTGGATGCATAAGATTGGATGAAAACCCTAATTGGACAAGCATAAGCCTAGGGAGGACGAAAATGACCTAAATGTTCATCCAATGACACAAACATACCTATTGGATGCACAAGATTGGTTAGAAACCCTAATTGGACAAGAATAAGCCTAGGGAGGTCGTAAATAACCTAAATGTTCATCCAATGACACAAACACACATATTGGATGCACAAGATTGGTTAGAAAACCTAATTGGATAAGAATAAGCCTAGGGAGGACGAAAATTACCTAATTGTTTGTCCAATGACACAAACACACCTATTGGATGCACAAGATTGGTTAGAAACCCTAACTGGACAAAAATTAGCCTAGGGAAGTCGTAAATGACCTAAATGTTCATCCAATGACACAAACACGCCAATTGGATGCACAAGATTGGTTAAAAACCCTAATTGGACAAGTATAAGCCTAAGGAGGACGAAAATGACCTAATTGATCGTCCAATGACACAAACACACCTGTTGGATGCACAAGATTAGTTAGAAACCCTAATTGGACAAGAATAAACATAGGGATTATGAAAATGACCTAATTGTTCATCCAATGACACAAACACACCTATTGGATGCACAAGATTGGTTAGAGACCCTAATTGGACAAGAATAAGCATAGGGAGGACGAAAATGACGTAATTGTGTTATCCAATGACACAAACACACCTATTGGATGCACAAGATTTGTTAGAAACCCTAAATGGACAAGAATAAGCCTAGGGAGGTCGAAAATGACCTAAATGTTCATCCAATGACACAAACACACCTATTAGAAGCACAAGATTGGTTAAAAACCCTAGTTGGACAAGAATAAGCCTAGGGAGGACGAAAATGACCTAATTGTTCATCCAATGACACAAACACACCTGTTGGATGCACAAGATTAGTTAGAAACACTAATTGGACAAGAATAAACATAGGGATGATGAAAATGACCTAATTGTTCCTCCAATGACACAAACACACCTATTGGATGCACAAGATTAGTTAGAAACCCTAATTGGACAAGAATAAGCCTAGGGAGGTCGACAATGACCTAAATGTTCATCCAATGACACAAATCAACTTATTCGATGCACAAGATTGGTTGAAAACACTAATTGCACAAGAATAAGCCTAGGGAAGACGAAAATGACCTAAATGTTCATCAAATGACACAAACACACCTATTGGATGCACAAGATTAGTTAAAAACCCTAGTTGGACAAGAATAAGCCTAAGGAGGACGAAAATGACCTAATTGTTCGTCCAATGACACAAACACACCTGTTGGATGCACAAGATTAGTTAGAAACCCTAATTGGACAAGAATAAACATAGGGATGATGAAAATGACCTAATTGTTCATCAAATGACACAAACACACCTATTGGATGCACAAGATTAGTTAGAAACCCTAATTGGACAAGAATAAGCCTAGCAAGGTCGAAAATGAACTAATTGTACATCCAAAGACACAAATGAACTTATTCGATACACAAGATTTGTTAGAAACCCTAATTGGACAAGAATAAGCCTAGGGAGGACGAAAATGACTTAAATGTTCATCCAATGACACAAATCAACTTATTCGATGCACAAGATTGGTTGAAAACACTAATTGGACAAGAATAAGCCTAGGGAAGACGAAAATGACCTAAATGTTCATCCAATGACACAAACACCCCTACTGAATGCACAAGATTAGTTAGAAACCCTAGTTGGACAAGAATAAGCCTAAGGAGGACGAAAATGACCTAATTGATCGTCCAATGACACAAACACACCTGTTGGATGCACAAGATTAGTTAGAAACCCTAATTGGACAAGAATAAACATAGGGATGATGAAAATGACCTAATTGTTCATCCAATGACACAACTCACCTATTGGATGCACAAGATTAGTTAGAAACCCTAATTGGACAAGAATAAGCCTAGGGAGGTCGACAATGACCTAAATGTTCATCCAATTACACAAACACACAAATTTGATGCACAAGATTGGTTAGAAACCCTCATTGTACAAGAATAAGTGTAGGGAGGACGAAAATGACCTAATTGTTCTTCCAATGACACAAACCCACCTATTGGATGCATAAGATTGGATGAAAACCCTAATTGGACAAGCATAAGCCTAGGGAGGACGAAAATGACCTAAATGTTCATCCAATGACACAAACATACCTATTGGATGCACAAGATTGGTTAGAAACCCTAATTGGACAAGAATAAGCCTAGGGAGGTCGTAAATAACCTAAATGTTCATCCAATGACACAAACACACATATTGGATGCACAAGATTGGTTAGAAAACCTAATTGGACAAGAATAAGCCTAGGGAGGACGAAAATCACCTAATTGTTTGTCCAATGACACAAACACACCTATTGGATGCACAAGATTGGTTAGAAACCCTAACTGGACAAAAATTAGCCTAGGGAAGTCGTAAATGACCTAAATGTTCATCCAATGACACAAACACGCCAATTGGATGCACAAGATTGGTTAAAAACCCTAATTGGACAAGTATAAGCCTAAGGAGGACGAAAATGACCTAATTGATCACCTAATAACACAAACACACCTATAGGATGCATAAGATTAGTTAGGAACTCTAGTTGGAAGAGAATAAGCCTAGGGAGGACGAAAATAATCTAGTTGTTCATCCAATGACACAAATCAACTTATTCGATGCACAAGATTGGTTCAAAACCCTAATTGGACAAGAATAAGCCTAGGGAGGACGAAAATGACCTAAATGTTAATTCAATGACACAAACACACCTATTGGATGCACAAGATTGGTTAGAGACCCTAATTGGACAAGAATAAGCATAGGGAGGACGAAAATGACCTAATTGTGTTATCCAATGACACAAACACACCTATTGGATGCACAAGATTGGTTAGAAACCCTAAATGGACAAGAATAAGCCTAAGGAGGTCAAAAATGACCTAAATGTTCATCCAATGACACAAACACACAAATTCGATGCACAAGATTGGTTAGAAACCCTAATTGGACAAGAATAAGCATACGGTGGACGAAAATGACCTAATTGTTCATCCAATGACACAAACACACCTATTGGATGTACAAGATTGGTTAGAAACCCTAATTCGACAAGAATAAGACTAGGGATGTCGAAAATGACCTCAATGTTTATCCAATGACACAAACAGACAAATTTGAGGTACAAGATTGGTTAGAAACCCTAATTAGACAATAATAAGCATAGGGAGGTCTTAAATGACTTAAGTGATCATCCAATGACACAAACACACCAATTGGATGCACAAGATTGATTAGAGACCCTAATTGGGCAAGAGTAAGCCTAGGGAGGACGAAAATGACCTAGTTGTTCAGCCAATGACACAAATGAACTTATTCAATGCACAAGATTGGTTGAAAACCCTAATTGGAAAAGAATAAGCCTAGGGAGGACAAAAATGACCTAAATATTCATCCAATGACACAAACACACCTATTGGATGCACAAGATTGGTTAGAAACCCTAATTTGAAAAGAATAAGCCTAGGGATGTCGAAAACGACCAAAATGTTCATCCATTGACACAAACACACTTATTGGATGCACAAGATTGGTTAAAAACCCTAATTGGACAAGAATAAGCCTAGGGAGGTCGTAAATGACCTAAATGGTCATCCAATGACACAAATCAACTTATTCGATGTACAAGATTGGTTGAAAACCCTAATTGGACAAGAATAAGCCTAGGGAGGACGAAAATGACCTAAATGTTCATCCAATGACACAAACACACCTATTGGATGCACAAGATTAGTTAGAAAACCTAATTGGACATGAATAAGCATAGGGAGGACGAAAATGACCTAATTGTTCATCCAATGACACAAACACACCTATTGGATGCACAAGATTGGTTAGAAACCCTAAATGGACAAGAATAAGCCTAGGGAGGTCGAAAATGACCTAAATGTTCATCCAATGACACAAACACACAAATTCGATGCACAAGATTGGTTAGAAACCCTAATTGGACAAGAATAAGCATACGGTGGACGAAAATAACCTAATTGTTCATCCAATGACAAAAACACACCTATTGGATGCACAAGATTGGTTAGAAACCCTAATTGGACAAGAATAAGCCTAGGGAGGTCGAAAATGACCTAAATGTTCGTCCAATGACACAAACACACAAATTTCATGCACAAGATTGGTTAGAAACCCTAATTGGACAAGAATAAGTATACGGTGGACGAAAATAACCTAATTGTTCATCCAATGACAAAAACACACCTATTGGATGCACAAGATTGGTTAGAAACCCTAATTGGACAAGAATAAGCCTAGGGAGGTCGAAAATGACCTAAATGTTCGTCCAATGACACAAACACACAAATTTCATGCACAAGATTGGTTAGAAACCCTAATTGGACAATAATAAGCATAGGGAGGACGAAAATGACCTAATTGTTCATCCAATGACACAAACACACCTATTGGATGCACAAGATTGGTTAGAAACCCTAAATGGACAAGAATAAGCCTTTGGAGGACAAAAATGACCTAAATGTTCATCCAATGACACAAACACACATTTTGGATACACAAGATTGGTTAGAAACCCTAATTTGACAAGAATAACCCTAGGGAGGTCGAAAATGACCTCAATGTTCATCCAATGATACAAACACACAAATTTGAGGTACAAGATTGGTTAGAAACCGTAATTGGACAATAATAAGCATAGGGAGGTCTTAAATGACTTAAATGTTCATCCAATGACACAAACACACCAATTCGATGCACAAGATTGATTAGAGACCCTAATTGGACATGAGTAAGCCTAGGGAGGACGAAAATGACCTAATTGTTCAGCCAATGACACAAACACACCTATTGGATGCACAAGATTGGTTAGAAACCCTAATTGGACAAGAATAAGCGTAGGAAGGACGAAAATGACCTAAATGTTCATCCAATGACACAAACACACCTATTGGATGCACAAGATTGGTAAAAAAACCCTAGTTGGACAAGAATAAGCCTAAGGAGGACGAAAATGACCTAATTGTTCGTCCAATGACACAAACACACCTGTTGGATGCACAAGATTAGTTAAAAACCCTAATTGGACAAGAATAAACATAGGGATGATGAAAATGACCTAATTGTTCATCCAACGACACAAACACACCTGTTGGATGCACAAGATTAGTTAGAAACCCTAATTGGACAAGAATAAGCCTAGGGAGGTCGACAATGACCTAAATGTTCATCCAATGACACAAACACACAAATTTGATGCACAAGATTGGTTAGAAACTCTAATTGGACAAGAATAAGCATAGGGAGGACGAAAATGACCTAAATGTTCATCCAATGACACAAACACACAAATTCGATGCACTAGATTGGTTAGAAACCCTAATTGGACAAGAATAAGCCTAGGGAGGTCGTAAAGGACCTAAATGTTCATCCAATGACACAAATCAACTTATTCGATGTACAAGATTGGTTGAAAACCCTAATTGTACAAGAATAAGCCTAGGGAGGACGAAAATGACCTAAATGTTCATCCAATGACACAAACACACAAATTTGATGCACAAGATTGGTTAGAAACCCTAATTGGACAAGAATAAGCATAGGGAGGACGAAAATGACTTAATTGTTCATCCAATGACACAAACCCACCTATTGGATGCATAAGATTGGTTGAAAACCCTAATTGGACAAGAATAAGCCTAGGGAGGACGAAAATGACCTAAATGTTCATCCAATGACACAAACACACCTATTGGATGCACAAGATTGGTTAGAAACCCTAATTGGACAAGAATAAGCCTAGGGTGGTCGAAAATGACCTAAATGTTCATCCAATGACACAAACACACAAATTTGATGCACAAGATTGGGTAGAAACCCTAATTGTACAAGAATAAGTGTAGGGAGGACGAAAATGACCTAATTGTTCATCCAATGACACCAACCCACCTCTTGGATGCATAAGATTGGATGAAAACCCTAATTGGACAACAATAAGACTAGGGAGGATGAAAATGACCTAAATGTTCCTCCAATGACACAAACATACCTATTGGATGCACAAGATTGGTTACAAACCCTAATTGGACAAGAATAAGCCTAGGGAGGTCGTAAATAACCTAAATGTTTATCCAATGACAGAAACACACCAATTGGATTCACAAGATTGGTTAAAAACCCTAATTGGACAAGAATAAGGCTAGGGAGGTCGTAAATGACCTAAATGTTCATCCAATGACACAAAAACACCAATTGGACGCACAAGATTGGTTAAAAACCCTAATTGGACAAGAACAAGCCTAGGGAGATCGAAAATGACCTAATTGTTCATCCAATGACACAAACACACAAATTCGATGCACAAGATTGGTTAGAAACCCTAATTGGACAAGAATAAGCCTAGGGAGGTCGTAAAGGACCTAAATGTTCATCCAATGACACAAATCAACTTATTCGATGTACAAGATTGGTTGAAAACCCTAATTGTACAAGAATAAGCCTAGGGAGGACGAAAATGACCTAAATGTTCATCCAATGACACAAACACACAAATTTGATGCACAAGATTGGTTAGAAACCCTAATTGGACAAGAATAAGCATAGGGAGGACGAAAATGACTTAATTGTTCATCCAATGACACAAACCCACCTATTGGATGCATAAGATTGGTTGAAAACCCTAATTGGACAAGAATAAGCCTAGGAAAGACGAAAATGACCTAAATGTTCATCCAATGACACAAACACACCTATTGGATGCACAAGATTGGTTAAAAACCCTAGTTGGACAAGAATAAGCCTAAGGAGGACGAAAATGACCTAATTGTTCGTCCAATGACACAAACACACCTGTTGGATGCACAAGATTAGTTAAAAACCCTAATTGGACAAGAATAAACATAGGGATGATGAAAATGACCTAATTGTTCATCCAATGATACAAACACACCTGTTGGATGCACAAGATTAGTTAGAAACCCTAATTGGACAAGAATAAGCCTAGGGAGGACGACAATGACCTAAATGTTCATCCAATGACACAAACACACAAATTTGATGCACAAGATTGGTTAGAAACTCTAATTGGACAAGAATAAGCATAGGGAGGACGAAAATGACCTAAATGTTCATCCAATGACACAAACACACAAATTCGATGCACAAGATTGGTTAGAAACCCTAATTGGACAAGAATAAGCCTAGGGAGGTCGTAAAGGACCTAAATGTTCATCCAATGACACAAATCAACTTATTCGATGTACAAGATTGGTTGACAACCCTAATTGTACAAGAATAAGCCTAGGGAGGACGAAAATGACCTAAATGTTCATCCAATGACACAAACACACAAATTTGATGCACAAGATTGGTTAGAAACCCTAATTGGACAAGATTAAGCATAGGGAGGACGAAAATGACCTAATTGTTCATCCAATGACACAAACCCACCTATTGGATGCATAAGATTGGTTGAAAACCCTAATTGGAGAAGAATAAGCCTAGGGAGGACGAAAATGACCTAAATGTTCATCCAATGACACAAACACACCTATTGGATGCACAAGATTGTTTAAAAACCCTAGTTGGACAAAAATAAGCCTAAGGAGGACGAAAATGACCTAATTGTTCGTCCAATGACACAAACACACCTGTTGGATGCACAAGATTAGTTAGAAACCCTAATTGGACAAGAATAAACATAGGGATGATGAAAATGACCTAATTGTTCATCCAATGACACAAACACACCTGTTGGATGCACAAGATTAGTTAGAAACCCTAATTGGACAAGAATAAGCCTAGGGAGGTCGACAATGACCTAAATGTTCATCCAATGACACAAACACACAAATTGGATGCACAAGATTGGTTAGAAACTCTAATTGGACAAGAATAAGCATCGGGAGGACGAAAATGACCTAAATGTTCATCCAATGACACAAACACACAAATTCGATGCACAAGATTGGTTAGAAACCCTAATTGGACAAGAATAAGCCTAGGGAGGTCGTAAAGGACCTAAATGTTCATCCAATGACACAAATCAACTTATTCGATGTACAAGATTGGTTGAAAACCCTAATTGTACAAGAATAAGCCTAGGGAGGACGAAAATGACCTAAATGTTCATCCAATGACACAAACACACAAATTTGATGCACAAGATTAGTTAGAAACCATAATTGGACAAGAATAAGCCTAGGGAGGTCGACAATGACCTAAATGTTCATCCAATGACACAAACACACAAATTTGATGCACAAGATTGGTTAGAAACTCTAATTGGACAAGAATAAGCATAGGGAGGACGAAAATGACCTAAATGTTCATCCAATGACACAAACACACAAATTCGATGCACTAGATTGGTTAGAAACCCTAATTGGACAAGAATAAGCCTAGGGAGGTCGTAAAGGACCTAAATGTTCATCCAATGACACAAATCAACTTATTCGATGTACAAGATTGGTTGAAAACCCTAATTGTACAAGAATAAGCCTAGGGAGGACGAAAATGACCTAAATGTTCATCCAATGACACAAACACACAAATTTGATGCACAAGATTGGTTAGAAACCCTAATTGGACAAGAATAAGCATAGGGAGGACGAAAATGACTTAATTGTTCATCCAATGACACAAACCCACCTATTGGATGCATAAGATTGGTTGAAAACCCTAATTGGACAAGAATAAGCCTAGGGAGGACGAAAATGACCTAAATGTTCATCCAATGACACAAACACACCTATTGGATGCACAAGATTGGTTAGAAACCCTAATTGGACAAGAATAAGCC
Organism: Cicer judaicum; assembly: GCA_037974835.1. Classification (NCBI taxonomy): domain Eukaryota; kingdom Viridiplantae; phylum Streptophyta; class Magnoliopsida; order Fabales; family Fabaceae; genus Cicer; species Cicer judaicum. The sequence goes on from JBBPBS010000073.1 coordinate 834,957, forward strand.
TAGGGTGGTCGAAAATGACCTAAATGTTCATCCAATGACACAAACACACAAATTTGATGCACAAGATTGGTTAGTAACCCTAATTGGACAAGAATAAGCATAGGGAGGACGAAAATGACCTAATTGTTCATCCAATGACACAAACCCACCTATTGGATGCATAAGATTGGTTGAAAACCCTAATTGGAGAAGAATAAGCCTAGGAAGGACGAAAATGACCTAAATGTTCATCCAATGACACAAACACACCTATAGGATGCACAACATTGGTTAAAAACCCTAGTTGGACAAAAATAAGCCTAAGGAGGACGAAAATGACCTAATTGTTCGTCCAATGACACAAACACACCTGTTGGATGCACAAGATTAGCTAGAAACCCTAATTGGACAAGAATAAACATAGGGATGATGAAAATGACCTAATTGTTCATCCAATGACACAAACACACCTGTTGGATGCACAAGATTAGTTAGAAACCCTAATTGGACAAGAATAAGCCTAGGGAGGTCGACAATGACCTAAATGTTCATCCAATGACACAAACACACAAATTTGATGCACAAGATTGGTTAGAAACTCTAATTGGACAAGAATAAGCATAGGGAGGACGAAAATGACCTAAATGTTCATCCAATGACACAAACACACCTATTGGATGCACAAGATTGGTTAGAAACCCTAATTGGACAAGAATAAGCCTAGGGAGGTCGTAAAGGACCTAAATGTTCATCCAATGACACAAATCAACTTATTCGATGTACAAGATTGGTTGACAACCCTAATTGTACAAGAATAAGCCTAGGGAGGACGAAAATGACCTAAATGTTCATCCAATGACACAAACACACAAATTGGATGCACAAGATTGGTTAGAAACCCTAATTGGACAAGAATAAGCATAGGGAGGACGAAAATGACCTAATTGTTCATCCAATGACACAAACCCACCTATTGGATGCATAAGATTGGTTGAAAACCCTAATTGGAGAAGAATAAGCCTAGGAAGGACGAAAATGACCTAAATGTTCATCCAATGACACAAACACACCTATAGGATGCACAACATTGGTTAAAAACCCTAGTTGGACAAAAATAAGCCTAAGGAGGACGAAAATGACCTAATTGTTCGTCCAATGACACAAACACACCTGTTGGATGCACAAGATTAGCTAGAAACCCTAATTGGACAAGAATAAACATAGGGATGATGAAAATGACCTAATTGTTCATCCAATGACACAAACACACCTGTTGGATGCACAAGATTAGTTAGAAACCCTAATTGGACAAGAATAAGCCTAGGGAGGTCGACAATGACCTAAATGTTCATCCAATGACACAAACACACAAATTTGATGCACAAGATTGGTTAGAAACTCTAATTGGACAAGAATAAGCATAGGGAGGATGAAAATGACCTAAATGTTCATCCAATGACACAAACACACCTATTGGATGCACCAGATTGGTTAGAAACCCTAATTGGACAAGAATAAGCCTAGGGAGGTCGTAAAGGACCTAAATGTTCATCCAATGACACAAATCAACTTATTCGATGTACAAGATTGGTTGAAAACCCTAATTGTACAAGAATAAGCCTAGGGAGGACGAAAATGACCTAAATGTTCATCCAATGACACAAACACACAAATTTGATGCACAAGATTGGTTAGAAACCCTAATTGGACAAGAATAAGCATAGGGAGGACGAAAATGACTTAATTGTTCATCCAATGACACAAACCCACCTATTGGATGCATAAGATTGGTTGAAAACCCTAATTGGACAAGAATAAGCCTAGGAAGGACGAAAATGACCTAAATGTTCATCCAATGACACAAACACACCTATTTGATGCACAAGATTGGTTAAAAACCCTAGTTGGACAAGAATAAGCCTCACGAGGACGAAAATGACCTAAATGTTCCTCCAATGACACAAACATACCTATTTGATGCACAAGATTGGTTACAAACCCTAATTGGACAAGAATAAGCCTAGGGAGGTCGAAAATAACCTAAATGTTCATCCAATGACAGAAACACACCAATTGGATTCACAAGATTGGTTAAAAACCCTAATTGGACAAGAATAAGCCTAGGGAGGTCGTAAATGACCTAAATGTTCATCCAATGACACAAAAACACCAATTGGACGCACAAGATTGGTTAAAAACCCTAATTGGACAAGAACAAGCCTAGGGAGATCGAAAATGACCTAATTGTTCATCCAATGACACAAACACACAAATTCGATGCACAAGATTGGTTAGAAACCCTAATTGGACAAGAATAAGCCTAGGGAGGTCGTAAAGGACCTAAATGTTCATCCAATGACACAAATCAACTTATTCGATGTACAAGATTGGTTGAAAACCCTAATTGTACAAGAATAAGCCTAGGGAGGACGAAAATGACCTAAATGTTCATCCAATGACACAAACACACAAATTTGATGCACAAGATTGGTTAGAAACCCTAATTGGACAAGAATAAGCATAGGGAGGACGAAAATGACTTAATTGTTCATCCAATGACACAAACCCACCTATTCGATGCATAAGATTGGTTGAAAACCCTAATTGGACAAGAATAAGCCTAGGAAAGACGAAAATGACCTAAATGTTCATCCAATGACACAAACACACCTATTGGATGCACAAGATTGGTTAAAACCCCTAGTTGGACAAGAATAAGCCTAAGGAGGACGAAAATGACCTAATTGTTCGTCCAATGACACAAACACACCTGTTGGATGCACAAGATTAGTTAAAAACCCTAATTGGACAAGAATAAACATAGGGATGATGAAAATGACCTAATTGTTCATCCAATGATACAAACACACCTGTTGGATGCACAAGATTAGTTAGAAACCCTAATTGGACAAGAATAAGCCTAGGGAGGTCGACAATGACCTAAATGTTCATCCAATGACACAAACACACAAATTTGATGCACAAGATTGGTTAGAAACCCTAATTGGACAAGAATAAGCATAGGGAGGACGAAAATGACCTAAATGTTCATCCAATGACACAAACACACAAATTCGATGCACAAGATTGGTTAGAAACCCTAATTGGACAAGAATAAGCCTAGGGAGGTCGTAAAGAACCTAAATGTTCATCCAATGACACAAATCAACTTATTCGATGTACAAGATTGGTTGAAAACCCTAATTGTACAAGAATAAGCCTAGGGAGGACGAAAATGACCTAAATGTTCATCCAATTACACAAACACACAAATTTGATGCACAAGATTGGTTAGAAACCCTAATTGGACAAGAATAAGCATAGGGAGCACGAAAATGACTTAATTGTTCATCCAATGACACAAACCCACCTATTGGATGCATAAGATTGGTTGAAAACCCTAATTGGACAAGAATAAGCCTAGGAAAGACGAAAATGACCTAAATGTTCATCCAATGACACAAACACACCTATTGGATGCACAAGATTGGTTAAAAACCCTAGTTGGACAAGAATAAGCCTAAGGAGGACGAAAATGACCTAATTGTTCGTCCAATGACACAAACACACCTGTTGGATGCACAAGATTAGTTAAAAACCCTAATTGGACAAGAATAAACATAGGGATGATGAAAATGACCTAATTGTTCATCCAATGATACAAACACACCTGTTGGATGCACAAGATTAGTTAGAAACCCTAATTGGACAAGAATAAGCCTAGGGAGGACGAAAATGACCTAAATGTTCATCCAATGACACAAACACACAAATTCGATGCACAAGATTGGTTAGAAACCCTAATTGGACAAGAATAAGCCTAGGGAGGTCGTAAAGGACCTAAATGTTCATCCAATGACACAAATCAACTTATTCGATGTACAAGATTGGTTGACAACCCTAATTGTACAAGAATAAGCCTAGGGAGGACGAAAATGACCTAAATGTTCATCCAATGACACAAACACACAAATTTGATGCACAAGATTGGTTAGAAACCCTAATTGGACAAGATTAAGCATAGGGAGGACGAAAATGACCTAATTGTTCATCCAATGACACAAACACACCTATTGGATGCATAAGATTGGTTGAAAACCCTAATTGGAGAAGAATAAGCCTAGGAAGGACGAAAATGACCTAAATGTTCATCCAATGACACAAACACACCTATTGGATGCACAAGATTGTTTAAAAACCCTAGTTGGACAAAAATAAGCCTAAGGAGGACGAAAATGACCTAATTGTTCGTCCAATGACACAAACACACCTGTTGGATGCACAAGATTAGTTAGAAACCCTAATTGGACAAGAATAAACATAGGGATGACGAAAATGACCTAATTGTTCATCCAATGACACAAACACACCTGTTGGATGCACAAGATTAGTTAGAAACCCTAATTGGACAAGAATAAGCCTAGGGAGGTCGACAATGACCTAAATGTTCATCCAATGACACAAACACACAAATTTGATGCACAAGATTAGTTAGAAACTCTAATTGGACAAGAATAAGCATAGGGAGGACGAAAATGACCTAAATGTTCATCCAATGACACAAACACACAAATTCGATGCACAAGATTGGTTAGAAACCCTAATTGGACAAGAATAAGCCTAGGGAGGTCGTAAAGGACCTAAATGTTCATCCAATGACACAAATCAACTTATTCGATGTACAAGATTGGTTGAAAACCCTAATTGTACAAGAATAAGCCTAGGGAGGACGAAAATGACCTAAATGTTCATCCAATTACACAAACACACAAATTTGATGCACAAGATTGGTTAGAAACCCTAATTGGACAAGAATAAGCATACGGAGCACGAAAATGACTTAATTGTTCATCCAATGACACAAACCCACCTATTGGATGCATAAGATTGGTTGAAAACCCTAATTGGACAAGAATAAGCCTAGGAAAGACGAAAATGACCTAAATGTTCATCCAATGACACAAACACACCTATTGGATGCACAAGATTGGTTAAAAACCCTAGTTGGACAAGAATAAGCCTAAGGAGAACGAAAATGACCTAATTGTTCGTCCAATGACACAAACACACCTGTTCGATGCACAAGATTAGTTAAAAACCCTAATTGGACAAGAATAAACATAGGGATGATGAAAATGACCTAATTGTTCATCCAATGACACAAACACACAAATTTGATGCACAAGATTGGTTAAAAACCCTAATTGGACAAGAATAAACATAGGGATGATGAAAATGACCTAATTGTTCATCCAATGATACAAACACACCTGTTGGATGCACAAGATTAGTTAGAAACCCTAATTGGACAAGAATAAGCCTAGGGAGGTCGACAATGACCTAAATGTTCATCCAATGACACAAACACACAAATTTGATGCACAAGATTGGTTAGAAACTCTAATTGGACAAGAATAAGCATAGGGAGGACGAAAATGACCTAAATGTTCATCCAATGACACAAACACACAAATTCGATGCACAAGATTGGTTAGAAACCCTAATTGGACAAGAATAAGCCTAGGGAGGACGTAAAGGACCTAAATGTTCATCCAATGACACAAATCAACTTATTCGATGTACAAGATTGGTTGACAACCCTAATTGTACAAGAATAAGCCTAGGGAGGACGAAAATGACCTAAATGTTCATCCAATGACACAAACACACAAATTTGATGCACAAGATTGGTTAGAAACCCTAATTGGACAAGATTAAGCATAGGGAGGACGAAAATGACCTAATTGTTCATCCAATGACACAAACCCACCTATTGGATGCATAAGATTGGTTGAAAACCCTAATTGGAGAAGAATAAGCCTAGGGAGGACGAAAATGACCTAAATGTTCATCCAATGACACAAACACACCTATTGGATGCACAAGATTGTTTAAAAACCCTAGTTGGACAAAAATAAGCCTAAGGAGGACGAAAATGACCTAATTGTTCGTCCAATGACACAAACACACCTGTTGGATGCACAAGATTAGTTAGAAACCCTAATTGGACAAGAATAAACATAGGGATGACGAAAATGACCTAATTGTTCATCCAATGACACAAACACACCTGTTGGATGCACAAGATTAGTTAGAAACCCTAATTGGACAAGAATAAGCCTAGGGAGGTCGACAATGACCTAAATGTTCATCCAATGACACAAACACACAAATTTGATGCACAAGATTAGTTAGAAACTCTAATTGGACAAGAATAAGCATAGGGAGGACGAAAATGACCTAAATGTTCATCCAATGACACAAACACACAAATTCGATGCACAAGATTGGTTAGAAACCCTAATTGGACAAGAATAAGCCTAGGGAGGTCGTAAAGGACCTAAATGTTCATCCAATGACACAAATCAACTTATTCGATGTACAAGATTGGTTGAAAACCCTAATTGTACAAGAATAAGCCTAGGGAGGACGAAAATGACCTAAATGTTCATCCAATTACACAAACACACAAATTTGATGCACAAGATTGGTTAGAAACCCTAATTGGACAAGAATAAGCATAGGGAGGACGAAAATGACTTAATTGTTCATCCAATGACACAAACCCACCTATTGGATGCATAAGATTGGTTGAAAACCCTAATTGGACAAGAATAAGCCTAGGAAAGACGAAAATGACCTAAATGTTCATCCAATGACACAAACACACCTATTGGATGCACAAGATTGGTTAAAAACCCTAGTTGGACAAGAATAAGCCTAAGGAGGACGAAAATGACCTAATTGTTCGTCCAATGACACAAACACACCTGTTGGATGCACAAGATTAGTTAAAAACCCTAATTGGACAAGAATAAACATAGGGATGATGAAAATGACCTAATTGTTCATCCAATGATACAAACACACCTGTTGGATGCACAAGATTAGTTAGAAACCCTAATTGGACAAGAATAAGCCTAGGGAGGACGAAAATGACCTAAATGTTCATCCAATGACACAAACACACAAATTCGATGCACAAGATTGGTTAGAAACCCTAATTGGACAAGAATAAGCCTAGGGAGGTCGTAAAGGACCTAAATGTTCATCCAATGACACAAATCAACTTATTCGATGTACAAGATTGGTTGACAACCCTAATTGTACAAGAATAAGCCTAGGGAGGACGAAAATGACCTAAATGTTCATCCAATGACACAAACACACAAATTTGATGCACAAGATTGGTTAGAAACCCTAATTGGACAAGATTAAGCATAGGGAGGACGAAAATGACCTAATTGTTCATCCAATGACACAAACACACCTATTGGATGCATAAGATTGGTTGAAAACCCTAATTGGAGAAGAATAAGCCTAGGAAGGACGAAAATGACCTAAATGTTCATCCAATGACACAAACACACCTATTGGATGCACAAGATTGTTTAAAAACCCTAGTTGGACAAAAATAAGCGTAAGGAGGACGAAAATGACCTAATTGTTCGTCCAATGACACAAACACACCTGTTGGATGCACAAGATTAGTTAGAAACCCTAATTGGACAAGAATAAACATAGGGATGATGAAAATGACCTAATTGTTCATCCAATGACACAAACACACCTGTTGGATGCACAAGATTAGTTAGAAACCCTAATTGGACAAGAATAAGCCTAGGGAGGTCGACAATGACCTAAATGTTCATCCAATGACACAAACACACAAATTGGATGCACAAGATTGGTTAGAAACTCTAATTGGACAAGAATAAGCATCGGGAGGACGAAAATGACCTAAATGTTCATCCAATGACACAAACACACAAATTCGATGCACAAGATTGGTTAGAAACCCTAATTGGACAAGAATAAGCCTAGGGAGGTCGTAAAGGACCTAAATGTTCATCCAATGACACAAATCAACTTATTCGATGTACAAGATTGGTTGAAAACCCTAATTGTACAAGAATAAGCCTAGGGAGGACGAAAATGACCTAAATGTTCATCCAATTACACAAACACACAAATTTGATGCACAAGATTGGTTAGAAACCCTAATTGGACAAGAATAAGCATAGGGAGCACGAAAATGACTTAATTGTTCATCCAATGACACAAACCCACCTATTGGATGCATAAGATTGGTTGAAAACCCTAATTGGACAAGAATAAGCCTAGGAAAGACGAAAATGACCTAAATGTTCATCCAATGACACAAACACACCTATTGGATGCACAAGATTGGTTAAAAACCCTAATTGGACAAGAATAAGCCTAAGGAGGACGAAAATGACCTAATTGTTCGTCCAATGACACAAACACACCTGTTGGATGCACAAGATTAGTTAAAAACCCTAATTGGACAAGAATAAACATAGGGATGATGAAAATGACCTAATTGTTCATCCAATGATACAAACACACCTGTTGGATGCACAAGATTAGTTAGAAACCCTAATTGGACAAGAATAAGCCTAGGGAGGTCGACAATGACCTAAATGTTCATCCAATGACACAAACACACAAATTGGATGCACAAGATTGGTTAGAAACTCTAATTGGACAAGAATAAGCATAGGGAGGACGAAAATGACCTAAATGTTCATCCAATGACACAAACACACAAATTCGATGCACAAGATTGGTTAGAAACCCTAATTGGACAAGAATAAGCCTAGGGAGGTCGTAAAGGACCTAAATGTTCATCCAATGACACAAATCAACTTATTCGATGTACAAGATTGGTTGAAAACCCTAATTGTACAAGAATAAGCCTAGGGAGGACGAAAATGACCTAAATGTTCATCCAATTACACAAACACACAAATTTGATGCACAAGATTGGTTAGAAACCCTAATTGGACAAGAATAAGCATAGGGAGGACGAAAATGACTTAATTGTTCATCCAATGACACAAACCCACCTATTGGATGCATAAGATTGGTTGAAAACCCTAATTGGACAAGAATAAGCCTAGGAAAGACGAAAATGACCTAAATGTTCATCCAATGACACAAACACACCTATTGGATGCACAAGATTGGTTAAAAACCCTAGTTGGACAAGAATAAGCCTAAGGAGGACGAAAATGACCTAATTGTTCGTCCAATGACACAAACACACCTGTTGGATGCACAAGATTAGTTAAAAACCCTAATTGGACAAGAATAAACATAGGGATGATGAAAATGACCTAATTGTTCATCCAATGATACAAACACACCTGTTGGATGCACAAGATTAGTTAGAAACCCTAATTGGACAAGAATAAGCCTAGGGAGGACGAAAATGACCTAAATGTTCATCCAATGACACAAACACACAAATTCGATGCACAAGATTGGTTAGAAACCCTAATTGGACAAGAATAAGCCTAGGGAGGTCGTAAAGGACCTAAATGTTCATCCAATGACACAAATCAACTTATTCGATGTACAAGATTGGTTGACAACCCTAATTGTACAAGAATAAGCCTAGGGAGGACGAAAATGACCTAAATGTTCATCCAATGACACAAACACACAAATTGGATGCACAAGATTGGTTAGAAACCCTAATTGGACAAGATTAAGCATAGGGAGGACGAAAATGACCTAATTGTTCATCCAATGACACAAACCCACCTATTGGATGCATAAGATTGGTTGAAAACCCTAATTGGAGAAGAATAAGCCTAGGAAGGACGAAAATGACCTAAATGTTCATCCAATGACACAAACACACCTATTGGATGCACAAGATTGTTTAAAAACCCTAGTTGGACAAAAATAAGCCTAAGGAGGACGAAAATGACCTAATTGTTCGTCCAATGACACAAACACACCTGTTGGATGCACAAGTTTAGTTAGAAACCCTAATTGGACAAGAATAAACATAGGGATGATGAAAATGACCTAATTGTTCATCCAATGACACAAACACACCTGTTGGATGCACAAGATTAGTTAGAAACCCTAATTGGACAAGAATAAGCCTAGGGAGGTCGACAATGACCTAAATGTTCATCCAATGACACAAACACACAAATTTGATGCACAAGATTGGTTAGAAACTCTAATTGGACAAGAATAAGCATAGGGAGGACGAAAATGACCTAAATGTTCATCCAATGACACAAACACACAAATTCGATGCACTAGATTGGTTAGAAACCCTAATTGGACAAGAATAAGCCTAGGGAGGTCGTAAAGGACCTAAATGTTCATCCAATGACACAAATCAACTTATTCGATGTACAAGATTGGTTGAAAACCCTAATTGTACAAGAATAAGCCTAGGGAGGACGAAAATGACCTAAATGTTCATCCAATGACACAAACACACAAATTTGATGCACAAGATTGGTTAGAAACCCTAATTGGACAAGAATAAGCATAGGGAGGACGAAAATGACCTAAATGTTCATCCAATGACACAAACACACAAATTCGATGCACAAGATTGGTTAGAAACCCTAATTGGACAAGAATAAGCCTAGGGAGGTCGTAAAGGACCTAAATGTTCATCCAATGACACAAACCAACTTATTCGATGTACAAGATTGGTTGACAACCCTAATTGTACAAGAATAAGCCTAGGGAGGACGAAAATGACCTAAATGTTCATCCAATGACACAAACACACAAATTTGATGCACAAGATTGGTTAGAAACCCTAATTGGACAAGATTAAGCATAGGGAGGACGAAAATGACCTAATTGTTCATCCAATGACACAAACCCACCTATTGGATGCATAAGATTGGTTGAAAACCCTAATTGGAGAAGAATAAGCCTAGGAAGGACGAAAATGACCTAAATGTTCATCCAATGACACAAACACACCTATTGGATGCACAAGATTGGTTAAAAACCCTAGTTGGACAAAAATAAGCCTAAGGAGGACGAAAATGACCTAATTGTTCGTCCAATGACACAAACACACCTGTTGGATGCACAAGATTAGTTAGAAACCCTAATTGGACAAGAATAAACATAGGGATGATGAAAATGACCTAATTGTTCATCCAATGACACAAACACACCTGTTGGATGCACAAGATTAGTTAGAAACCCTAATTGGACAAGAATAAGCCTAGGGAGGTCGACAATGACCTAAATGTTCATCCAATGACACAAACACACAAATTTGATGCACAAGATTGGTTAGAAACCCTAATTGGACAAGAATAAGCATAGGGAGGACGAAAATGACCTAAATGTTCATCCAATGACACAAACACACAAATTCGATGCACAAGATTGGTTAGAAACCCTAATTGGACAAGAATAAGCCTAGGGAGGTCGTAAAGAACCTAAATGTTCATCCAATGACACAAATCAACTTATTCGATGTACAAGATTGGTTGAAAACCCTAATTGTACAAGAATAAGCCTAGGGAGGACGAAAATGACCTAAATGTTCATCCAATTACACAAACACACAAATTTGATGCACAAGATTGGTTAGAAACCCTAATTGGACAAGAATAAGCATAGGGAGCACGAAAATGACTTAATTGTTCATCCAATGACACAAACCCACCTATTGGATGCATAAGATTGGTTGAAAACCCTAATTGGACAAGAATAAGCCTAGGAAAGACGAAAATGACCTAAATGTTCATCCAATGACACAAACACACCTATTGGATGCACAAGATTGGTTAAAAACCCTAGTTGGACAAGAATAAGCCTAAGGAGGACGAAAATGACCTAATTGTTCGTCCAATGACACAAACACACCTGTTGGATGCACAAGATTAGTTAGAAACCCTAATTGGACAAGAATAAACATAGGGATGATGAAAATGACCTAATTGTTCATCCAATGACACAAACACACCTGTTGGATGCACAAGATTAGTTAGAAACCCTAATTGGACAAGAATAAGCCTAGGGAGGTCGAAAATGACCTAAATGTTCATCCAATGACACAAACACACAAATTCGATGCACAAGATTGGTTAGAAACCCTAATTGGACAAGAATAAGCCTAGGGAGGTCGTAAAGGACCTAAATGTTCATCCAATGACACAAATCAACTTATTCGATGTACAAGATTGGTTGACAACCCTAATTGTACAAGAATAAGCCTAGGGAGGACGAAAATGACCTAAATGTTCATCCAATGACACAAACACACAAATTTGATGCACAAGATTGGTTAGAAACCCTAATTGGACAAGATTAAGCATAGGGAGGACGAAAATGACCTAATTGTTCATCCAATGACACAAACACACCTGTTGGATGCACAAGATTAGTTAGAAACCCTAATTGGACAAGAATAAGCCTAGGGAGGTCGACAATGACCTAAATGTTCATCCAATGACACAAACACACAAATTTGATGCACAAGATTGGTTAGAAACTCTAATTGGACAAGAATAAGCATAGGGAGGACGAAAATGACCTAAATGTTCATCCAATGACACAAACACACCTATTGGATGCACAAGATTGGTTAGAAACCCTAATTGGACAAGAATAAGCCTAGGGTGGTCGAAAATGACCTAAATGTTCATCCAATGACACAAACACACAAATTTGATGCACAAGATTGGGTAGAAACCCTAATTGTACAAGAATAAGTGTAGGGAGGACGAAAATGACCTAATTGTTCATCCAATGACACCAACCCACCTATTGGATGCATAAGATTGGATGAAAACCCTAATTGGACAACAATAAGACTAGGGAGGATGAAAATGACCTAAATGTTCCTCCAATGACACAAACATACCTATTGGATGCACAAGATTGGTTACAAACCCTAATTGGACAAGAATAAGCCTAGGGAGGTCGTAAATAACCTAAATGTTCATCCAATGATAGAAACACACCAATTGGATTCACAAGATTGGTTAAAAACCCTAATTGGACAAGAATAAGCCTAGGGAGGTCGTAAATGACCTAAATGTTCATCCAATGACACAAAAACACCAATTGGACGCACAAGATTGGTTAAAAACCCTAATTGGACAAGAACAAGCCTAGGGAGACCGAAAATGACCTAATTGTTCATCCAATGACACAAACACACCTATTGGATGCACAAGATTGGTTAGAAACCCTAATTGGACAAGAATAAGCCTAGGGAGGTTGTAAATGACCTAAATGTTCATCCAATGACACAAATCAACTTATTCGATGCACAAGATTGGTTGAAAACCCTAATTGGACAAGAATAAGACTAGGGAGGACGAAAGTGACCAAAAGGTTCATCCAATGACACAAACACACATATTGGATGCACAAGATTGGTTAGAAAATCTAATTGGACAAGAATACGCCTAGGGAGGACGAAAATTACCTAATTGTTCGTCCAATGACACAAACACACCTATTGGATGCACAAGATTGGTTAGAAACCCTAATTGGACAAAAATTAGCCTAGGGAAGTCGTAAATGACCTAAATGTTCATCCAATGACACAAACACACCAATTAGATGCACAAGATTGGTTAAAAACCCTAATTGGACAAGAATAAGCCTAGGGAGGACGAAAATGACCTAATTGATCACCCAATAACACAAACACACCTATTGGATGCACAAGATTAGTTAGAAACCCTAGTTGGAAGACAATAAGCCTAGGGAGGACGAAAATAATCTAATTGTTCATCCAATGACACAAATCAACTTATTCGATGCACAAGATTGGTTCAAAACCCTAATTGGACAAGAATAAGCCTAGGGAGGATGAAAATGACCTAAATGTTAATTCAATGACACAAACACACCTATTGGATGCACAAGATTGGTTAGAGACCCTAATTGGATAAGAATAAGCATAGGGAGGACGAAAATGACCTAAATGTTCATCCAATGACACAAACACACCAATTGGATGCACAAGATTAATTACAGACCCTAATTGGACAAGAGTAAGCTTAGGGAGGACGAAAATGACCTAATTGTTCAGCCAATGACACAAATGAACTTATTCAATGCACAAGATTGGTTGAAAACCCTAATTGGACAAGAATAAGCCTAGGGAGGACAAAAATGACCTAAATGTTCATCCAATGACACAAACACACCTATTGGATGCACAAGATTGGTTAGAAACCCTAATTATAAAAGAATAAGCCTAGGGAGGTCGAAAATGACCAAAATGTTCATCCATTGACACAAACACACCTATTGGATGCACAAGATTGGTTAAAAACCCTAATTGGACAAGACTAAGCCTAGGGAGGTCGTAAATGACCTAAATGGTCATCCAATGACACAAATCAACTTATTCGATGTACAAGATTGGTTGAAAACCCTAATTGGACAAGAATAAGCCTAGGGAGGACGAAAATGACCTAAATGTTCATCCAATGACACAAACACACCTATTGAATGCACAAGATTAGTTAGAAACCCTAGTTGGACAAGAATAAGCCTAGGGAGGACGAAAATGATCTAATTGTTCGTCCAATCACACAAACACACCTATTGGATGCACAAGATTAGTTAGAAACCCTAATTGGACAAGAATAAGCATAGGGAGGACGAAAATGACCTAATTGTTGATCCAATGACACAAACACACCTATTGGATGCACAAGATTGGTTAGAAACCCTAAATGGACAAGAATAAGCCTAGGGAGGTCGAAAATGACCTAAATGTTCATCCAATGACACAAACACACAAATTCGATGCACAAGATTGGTTAGAAACCCTAATTGGACAAGAATAAGCATACGGTGGACGAAAATAACCTAATTGTTCATCCAATGACAAAAACACACCTATTGGATGCACAAGATTGGTTAGAAACCCTAATTGGACAATAATAAGCATTGGGAGGACGAAAATGACCTAATTGTTCATCCAATGACACAAACACACCTATTGGATGCACAAGATTGGTTAGAAACCCTAAATGGACAAGAATAAGCATAGGGAGGACGAAAATGACCTAATTGTGTTATCCAATGACACAAACACACCTATTGGATGCACAAGATTGATTAGAAACCCTAAATGGACAAGAATAAGCCTAAGGAGGTCGAAAATGACTTAAATGTTCATCCAATGACACAAACACACAAATTCGATGCACAAGATTTGTTAGAAACCCTAATTGGACAAGAATAAGCATACGGTGGACGAAAATGACCTAATTGTTCATCCAATGACACAAGCACACCTATTGGATGTACAAGATTGGTTAGAAACCCTAATTGGACAAGAATAAGACTAGGGAGGTCGAAAATGACTTCAATGTTTATCCAACGACACAACCACACAAATTTGAGGTACAAGATTGGTTAGAAACCCTAATTGGACAATAATAAGCATAGGGAGGTCTAAAATGACTTAAATGTTCATCCAATGACACAAACACACCAATTGGATGCACAAGATTAATTACAGACCCTAATTGGACAAGAGTAAGCTTAGGGAGGACGAAAATGACCTAATTGTTCAGCCAATGACACAAATGAACTTATTCAATGCACAAGATTGGTTGAAAACCCTAATTGGACAAGAATAAGCCTAGGGAGGACAAAAATGACCTAAAT
>JBBPBS010000073.1:855823-890365 GCA_037974835.1 Cicer judaicum
AAAAAAAAAAAAAAAAAAAAAAAAAAAAAAAAAAAAAAAAAAAAAAAAAAAAAAAAAAAAGATAGTATTGTTTAAAGTAGTGCACACTACCTGTTTGACAAAATTCCTTAGATTAATTTTCCAATCACATTACTACTGCTTTGTATTACTCTAAATTCTTCATACTGATTTTTGGTTCAAAATATTAATGTTCTTGTTGATTCAATTAAGAACTTGAAGAGAGCAATTGAGTGGAAAAAGGCAAGAGAGATTCATTATATAAAAAAAAAAAAAGCCAAATTGAGTGAAACACGAGTGACAAATTCAAGAGTGTAAACACGTGAGCTGTGTGGTGAGGTCCTTTATTTTTTTCACTTTACTCGTTTTCTTTTGTTTGTTTAAAGTATGGCAGGAATAGGTGGTGATGATAGCCCTCCTCAAGGAGTAAACAACAAATTGTTAGTGGAGGCTATAACTGCTCAAATGCAAAGAATGTTGAGGGAACATACTGATGATTTACATGCTAGAATTGAACAGTTAGAAAATTAAGAAAATCATGGTGATGATGGAGGTAGGAGGAGGAGAAGAGAAACTGAAGGTGGTGGTAGAGGAGATAGAATAGAGGGAGTGAAGCTTAAAATACCATCTTTTCAAGGAAAAAGTGATCCAGAGGCCTACCTTGAGTGGGAGATGAAAATTGAACAACTCTTTTCATGCAATAATTACATGGAAGAGAAGAAGGTAAGGGTGGCAGCCATGGAATTTACTGATTATGCACTCATTTGGTGGTACCAATTACAAAAAGAAAGAGTGAGGTGTGAAGAACCAATGGTGGATACTTGGGTGGAGATGAAGAGGTTAATGCGGAAGAGATTTGTTCCTTCTTACTATCATAGAGATCTTCACAATAAGCTTCAAAGGCTCACACAAGGTAGCAAAAGTGTGGATGAATATTATAAGGAGATGGAGGTGTGCTTAATTAGAGAAAATATTAATGAAGATAGGGAAGCTTCTATGGCACGTTTCTTACAGGGGCTGAATAGTGATATAAGTGATGTTGTGGAATTACAAAATTATGTGGAATTGGAGGACTTAGTGCATCAAGCTACTAAGGTAGAACAACAACTGAAAAGAAAAGGTGTCAGAAAGAATTCTTCTAACTTTAACTCCTATAGTTGGAAGGATAGAAATAAGAAGGAGGGAAGTACTTCATCAAACACATCCACGGTTGCACCTCAGAGAATTCAAAATAAATCCAATGATGCTCATAAGAAAACAAAAAGTAGTGAAATTAAATGTTTCAAATGCTTGGGAAGAGGTCACATAGCTTCTGAATGTCCAACTAAGAAGACCATGTTGCTTAAGGAGAATGGAGATATTTCTAGCGGGTCATCTTCTGAATCTGCTACATCTAGTGATGAAGAGAATGAGGAAGAAGTTGCTGAGGGAGGAGACTTGTTTATGGTTAGAAGAATGTTGGGCAGCCAATCAATAGACTTGGATGAAACACAAAGGAAGAATATTTTTCATACTCGATGCCTCATCCAAGGTAAGTTATGTTCTTTAATTATAGATGGAGGAAGTTGCACTAATGTTGCAAGTGCAAGAATGGTAGCAAAAATGAACCTTGTGACTAAACCCCATCCAGAACCATACAAACTTCAATGGCTTAGTGAGGAAGGCGAGCAAATTGTCAGTGAGCAGGTGGAAGTGAATTTTTCTATTGGGAAGTATGAGGATACAGTTATATGTGATGTAGTTCCGATGGAGGCTTGTCATTTACTTCTTGGAAGACCATGGCAGTATGATAAGAAAAGTAACCATGATGGTTATACAAATAAGTTCTCTTTTATACATAAGGAACGCAAAATTACTCTTGCTCCTTTATCTCCAAGAGAGGTTGGTGAGGATGAATCCAAAATGCGAGAGAAAAGAAAAACAAAGAGAAAAGAAAAAGAAAGTGAAAAGAAAGAGAGAAAAAAAAAAGAGTCAAAAGAAAGAGGGAAAAGAAAAAGAGAATGAAAAGAAAGAGAGAAAAGTACAAAATTTATTCATAAAAGAAAAAGAGGTTAAAAAGGCTATGCAATTAAAAAAGCCATTGCTATTGCTTTTAAGCAAGGAGAGTGACTTAAAGGTTGTAGATCTTACCAATTCTTTTCCTAGTGAAGTTGTTTCTTTGTTGCAGGATTTTGAAGATGTAATTCCCAAAGAGGTTCCTCAAGGCCTACCACCTATAAGAGGTATAGAACATCAAATTGATCTCATTCCAGGTGTTTCATTGCCCAATAGGCCAGCATATAGAGCTAACCCCCAAGAGACCCAAGAAATCCAAAGGCAAGTTGAAGACTTGATGCAAAAGGGATGGGTGCAAGAGAGCTTAAGTCCATGTGCAGTCCCCGTTATTCTTGTACCGAAGAAAGATGGAACTTGGACGATGTGCACTGATTGTAGAGCCATCAATAATATCACGGTAAAGTATAGACATCCCATTCCTAGATTAGATGATTTGTTGGATGAATTGCATGGTGCTTGTGTGTTTTCAAAAATTGATCTTAAAAGTGGATATCATCAAATTAGGATTAGAGAAGACGATGAATGGAAAACAGTCTTTAAAACAAAATATGGCTTGTATGAATGGTTAGTCATGCCTTTTGCACTAACAAATGCGCCTAGCACTTTCATGAGGTTGATGAACCATGTGCTAAGGGAGTTTCTAGGGAGTTTCTAGGGAAATGCGCCTAGCACTTCCATTAGGGATTTGCTTGTGAAGGAAGCACATGAGGGGGGATTAATGGGACATTTTGGAGTACAAAAGACTTTAGACATGTTGCATGAACATTTTTATTGGCCACACATGAAACGTGATGTACGCAAATTGTGTGAAAGATGCATTATTTGTAAGAAATCTAAGTCTAAAGTTATGCCTCATGGTTTGTATACTCCTTTACCAATACCTAACTCCCCTTGGATTGATATTTCTATGGATTTTGTTTTAGGTCTTCCACGGTCTAAGAGCGGAAAAGATTCAATTTTTGTGGTGGTGGACAGATTCTCGAAGATGGCTCACTTTATACCTTGCCGAAAAGTGGATGATGCTTGTCACGTGGCAGATTTGTTCTTTAAAGAAGTAGTTAGACTTCATGGTGTACCCAGAAGCATTGTGAGTGATCGGGACACTAAATTCATTAGTCACTTTTGGAGGACACTTTGGGGTAAGCTTGGAACTAAACTTCTCTTTTCCACGACTTGCCACCCACAAACTGATGGCCAAACTGAGGTAGTAAATCGAACTCTTTCTTCTCTTCTTAGGGCTGTAATCCAAAAGAATATTAGGAGATGGGAAGAATGTTTGCCTCATGTTGAGTTTGCTTATAATAGGGTTGTTCATAGCACTACTCGTTATTCTCCCTTTGAAATTGTTTATGGTTTTAACCCTCTGACCCCTCTTGATTTAATGTCTTTGCCAAATAGTTCTATTCTAATTCATAAGGATGGGAATGCTAAGGCTGAATATGTTCGAAAATTACATGAGAAGGTAAAGGCACAAATTGAAAAGAAAGTGGATAGCTATGCTCGACAAGCTAATAAAGGAAGGAAAAAGGTTGTGTTTGAACCAGGTGATTGGGTTTGGGTTCATTTAAGGAAGGAAAGGTTTCCTTCTCAAAGGAAATCTAAGCTCCAACCAAGGGGAGATGGACCTTTTCAAGTGCTGTCCAAAATTAATGATAATGCCTACAAAATAGATCTTCCAGGTGAGTATGGTGTTAGTCCTACTTTTAATGTGGCTGATTTGTCTCTTTATGATGCAGCTGAAGAAGATTACAATTTGAGGGCAAATTCAGTTCAAGAAGGAGGGAATGATGAGGACATAGAATGCATAACCGAGGAAGAAAGCCTAGAGAATATTCAAGGTCTTGGAACCCCAATGACAAGAGCAAGGTCAAAGAAGGCAAAGGAGGGTCTAAATAACTTGATAGCCACTTTATTCGAAGCAAGTACAACTCATGAAGAATTGAAGCCCAAGATAGTCAATTGCTTAACCCAAATTGAAGAAGTTAAGGAATGAAGGCGGCATCTATGTGTTATCAAATTTTAATATTAGTTTTTAATTAAAGTAATAGACTAAATTAATAAGAAATTTGGGTGTAACTGTAAAAATTTCAGTTGGGCCAAATTTAGAGAACTTTTTAGGAGTTGCCATTATAAAAGGCAAACCCTTATTTTTCTTAAGGAGATTTTGGAACATTGTTTTTGTGAGGCTTTTCTCTCTAGAGTTCTTGAAAGAATTCATCTAGAACTTATCAAGGTTGTTAACCCTTGTGGCGTTCTTATTGGTTTATCAATCGTTAGATTGTGGCACCATTTTGGTTCTTGGTTTCTTTGCTGAATAATAATATTGAGTTTCCTTTACATCAAACCCTAATACTCCAATTCTTCCAATTTTCGTGATTAGTAGCCTGCGTTCATATCTCGAGTTCTATATACTGGTTTTCGGTGATTCAAAAGCCTAACTTGCGTTTCAGAACGTCATCTTTCACCTCGTTTTGAAATCGGCCGAATCGGAGCTTCGTACCGCCGTTTACCGCATTCTGCACATATACGCGATTTTCACTCAATTTTGTAAGTTTCCGACCTAGAACGATCCTTTAAGTGAACTATGACTACTAGGTTCATATCAGAAACCCTAATTGCACAAGAATAAGCATACGGTGGACGAAAAAGACCTAATTGTTCATCCAATGACACAAACACACCTATTGGATGCACAAGATCGGTTAGAAATCCTAATTGGACAAGAATAAGCCTAGGGAGGTCGAAAATGACCTAAATGTTCATCCAATGACACAACCACACCTATTGGAGGCACAAGATTGGTTAGAAACCCCAATTGGACAAGAATAAGCCTAGGGAGGACGAAAATGACCTTATTGTTCATCCAATGACACAAACATACCTATTGGATGCACACGATTGGTTAGAAACCCTAATTGGACAAGAATAAGCCTAGGGAGGACGAAAACGACTTAATTGTTCCTCCAATGACACAAATGAACTTATTCAATGCACAAGATTGGTTGAAAATCCTAATTGGAAAAAAATAACCCTAGGGAGGTCGAAAATGAACTAATTGTTCATCCAAAGACACAAATGAACTTATTAGATGCACAAGATTCATTAGAAATCCTAATTGGACAAGAATAAGCCTAGGGAAGAAGAAAATGACCTAAATGTTCATCCAATGACACAAACACCCCTATTGAATGCACAAGATTTGTTAGAAACCCTAGTTGGACAAGAATAAGCCTAAGGAGGACGAAAATGACCTAATTGATCGTCCAATGACACAAACACGCCTGTTGGATGCACAAGATTGGTTAGAAACCCTAATTGGACAAGAATAAGCCTAGGGAGGTCGAAAATGACCTAATTGTTGATCCAATGACACAAACACACCTATTGGATGCACAAGATTGGTTAGATACCCTAAATGGACAAGAATAAGCCTAGGGAGGTCGAAAATGACCTAAATGTTCATCCAATGACACAAACACACAAATTCGATGCACAAGATTGGTTAGAAACCCTAATTGGACAAGAATAAGCATACGGTGGACGAAAATAACCTAATTGTTCATCCAATGACATAAACACACCTATTGGATGCACAAGATTGGTTAGAAACCCTAATTGGACAAGAATAAACATAGGGATGATGAAAATGACCTAATTGTTCATCTAATGACACAAAAACACCTATTTGATGCACAAGATTGGTTAGAGACCCTAATTGGACAAGAATAAGCATAGGGAGGACGAAAATGACCTAATTGTGTTATCCAATGACATAAACACACCTATTGGATGCACAAGATTGGTTAGAAACCCTAAATGGACAAGAATAAGCCTAGGGAGGTCGAAAATGACCTAAATGTTCATCCAATGACACAAACACACAAATTCGATGCACAAGAATGGTTAGAAACCCTAATTGGACAAGAATAAGCATACGGTGGACGAAAATGACCTAATTGTTCATCCAATGACACAAGCACACCTATTGGATGCACAAGATTGGTTAGAAACCCTAATTGGACAATAATAAGCATAGGGAGGACGAAAATGACTTAATTGTTCATCCAATGACACAAACACACCTATTGGATGCACAATATTGGTTAAAAACCCTAATTGGACAAGAATAAGCATAGGGAGACCGAAAATGACCTAATTGTTCATCCAATGACACAAACACACCTATTGGATGCACAAGATTAGTTAGAAACCTTAATTGGACAAGAATAAACATACGGATGATGAAAATGACCTAATTGTTCATCCAATGACACAAACACACCTATTGGATGCACAAGATTGGTTAGGAACCCTAATTGGACAAGAATAAGCATAGGGAGGACGAAAATGACCTAATTGTACATCCAATGACACAAACACACCTATTGGATGCACAAGATTGGTTAGAAACCCTAATTGGACAAGAATAAGCCTAGGGTGGTCGAAAATGACCTAAATGTTCATCCAATGACACAAACTCACAAATTTGATGCACAAGATTTGTTAGAAACCGTAATTGTACAAGAATAAGCGTAGGGAGGACGAAAATGACCTAATTGTTCATCCAATGACACAAACCCACCTATTGGATGCATAAGATTGGTTGAAAACCCTAATTGGACAAGAATAAGCCTAGGGAGGACGAAAATGACCTAAATGTTCATCCAATGACACAAACACAGCTATTGGAGGCACAAGATTGGTTAGACACCCTAATTGAACAACAATAAGCCTAGGGAGGACGAAAATGACCTAATTGTTCATCCAATGACACAAACATACCTATTGGATGCACAAGATTGGTTACAAACCCTAATTGGACAAGAACAAGCCTAGGGAGACCGAAAATGACCTAAATGTTCATCCAATGACACAAACACACCTATTGGATGCACAAGATTGGTTAGAAACCCTAATTGGACAAGAATAAGCCTAGGGAGGTCATAAATGACCTAAATGTTCATCCAATGACACAAATCAACTTATTCGATGTACAAGATTGGTTGAAAACCCTTTTTGGACAAGAATAAGCCTAGGGAGGACGAAAATGACCTAAATGTTCATCCAATGACACAAACACACCTATTGAATGCACAAGATTGGTTAGAAACCCTAGTTGGACAAGAATAAGCCTAGGGAGGACGAAAATGATCTAATTGTTCGTCCAATGACACAAACACAACTATTGGATGCACAAGAGTTAGTTAGAAACCCTAATTGGACAGGAATAAGCATAGGGAGGACGAAAATGACCTAATTGTTCATCCAATGAGACAAATACACCTATTGGATGCACAAGATTGGTTAGAAACCCTAAATGGACCAGAATAAGCCTAGGGAGGTCGAAAATGACTTAAATGTTCATCCAATGAAACAAACACACAAATTCGATGTACAAGATTGGTTAGAAACCCTAATTGGACAAGAATAAGCATACGGTGACGAAAATAACCTAATTGTTCATCCATGACACAAACACACCTATTGGATGCACAAGAATGGTTAGAAACCCTAAATGGACAAGAATAAGCCTAGGGTGGTCGAAAATGACCTAAATGTTCATCTAATAACACAAACACACAAATTTGATGCACGAGATTGGTTAAAAACCCTAATTGTACAAGAATAAGCATAAGGAGGACCAAAATGACACAAACACACCTATTGGATGCATAAGATTGGTTGAAAACCCTAATTAGACAAGAATAAGCCTAGGGAGGACGAAAATGACCTAATTGTTCATCCAATGACACAAATGCACTTATTCAACGCACAAGATTGGTTGAAAACTCTAATTCAACAAGAATAACCTTAGGGAGGACGAAAATGACCTAAATGTTCATCCAATAACACAAACACACCTATTGGATGCACAAGATTCGTCAAAAACCCAAATTGGACAAGAATAATGCTAGGGAGACCGAAAATGACCTAATTGTTCATCCAATGGCTCAAACACACCTATTGGATGCACAACATTGGTTAGAAACCCTAATTGGACAAGAATAAGCCTAGGGAGGATGAAAATGATCTAATTGTTCATCCATTGACACAAACACACCTATTGGATGCACAAGATTGGTTACAAACCCTAATTGGCCAAGAATAAGCCAAGGGATCAATAAAATGACCTAAATGTTCATCCAATGACACAAACACACCTATTGGATGCACAAGGTTCGTTAAAAACCCTAATTGGACAAGAATGAGCATAGGGAGACCGAAAATGACCTAATAGTTCATCCATTGACACAAACACACCTATTGGATGCACAAGATTAGTTAGAAACGCTAATTGGACAAGAATATGCCTAGGGAGGACGAAAATGACCTAATTGTTCATCCAAAGACACAAATGAACTTATTCGTTGCACAAGATTGATTGAAAACCCTAATTGGACAAGAATAAGCCTTAGGAGGACGAAAATGACGTAAAAGTTCATCCAATGACACAAACACACCTATTGGATGCACAAGAATCGTCAAAAACCCTAATTGGACAAGAATAAGCCTAGGGAGACAGAAAACGACCTAATTGTTCATCCAATGGCACAAACACACCTATTGGATGCAAAAGATTGGTTAGAAACCCTAATTGGACAAGAATAAGCCTAGGGAGGATGAAAATGATCTAATTGTTCTTCTGTTGACACAAACACACCTATAGGATGCACAAGATTGGTTAGAAACCCTAATTGGACAAGAATAACTCTAGGCAGGACGAAAATGACCTAATTCTTCATTCAATGACACAAATGAACTTATTCAACGTACAAGATTGGTTGAAAACCCTAATTGGACAAGAATAACCCTAGGGAGGACCAAAATGACCTAAATGTTCATCGAATGACACAAACACACCTATTGGAGGCACAAGATTGGTTAGAAACCCTAATTTGACAAGAATAAGCCTTGGGAGGATGAAAATAACCTAATTGTTCATCCAATGACACAAACACACCTATTGGATGCATAAGATTGGTTAGAAACCCTAATTGGACAAGAATAAGCCTAGGGAAGACGAAAATGACCTAATAGTTTATCCAATGACACAAATGAACTTATTCAATGCACAAGATTGTTTGAAAACCCTAATTGGACAAGAATAACCCTAGGGAAGACGAAAATGACCTAAATGTTCATCCAATGACACAAACAAACCTATTGGATGCACAAGATTGATTAGAAATCCTAATTTGACAAGAATAAGCGTAGGGAGGACGAAAATGAACTAATTGTTTATCTAATGACACAAACACACCTATTGGATGCACAAAATTGGTTAGAAACCCTAATTGGACAAGAATAAGCTTAGGGAGGTCGAAAATGACGAAAATGTTCAACCAATGACACAAACACACCAATTGGATGCACAAGATTAGTTAGAAATCTTGATTGGCCAAGAATAAACCAAGGGATGATGAAAATAACCTAAATGTTCATCCAATGACACAAACACACCTATTGGATGCACAAGATTGGTTAAAAACCCTAATTGGACAAGAATAAGCCTAGGGAGGACAAAAATGACGTTATTGTTCATCCAAAGACACAAATGAACTTATTCGATGCACAAGATTGGTCGAAAACCCAAATTGGACAAAAATAAGCCTAGGGAGGACGAAAATGAGCTCAATGTTCATCCAATGACACAAACACACCTATTGGATGCACAAGATTCGTTAAAAACCCTAATTGGACAAGAATGAGCCTAGAGGGACCGAAAATGCCCTATTTGTTCATCCAATAACACAAACACACCTATTGTATGCACGAGATTGGTAAGAAAACCCAAATTGGACAAGAATAAGCCGAGGGAGGACGAAAATGACCTAATTGTTCATCCAACGACACAAAGACACCTTTTGGATGCACAAACACACCTATTGGATGCACAAGATTCGTTAGAAACCCTAATTGGACAAGAATAAACATAGGGAGGATGAAAATAACCTAGTTGTTCATCCAATGACACAAACACACCTATTAGATGCACAAGATTGGTTAGAAACCCTAATTGGACAAGAATAAGCCTACGGAGGTCGAAAATGACCTAATTGTTCATTCAATGACACAAATAAACTTATTCAACGCACAAGATTGGTTGAAAACCCTAATTGGACAAGAATAACCCTAAGGAGGACGAAAATGACCTAAATGTTCATCGAATGACACAAACACACCTATTGGAGGCACAAGATTGGTTAGAAACCCTAATTTGACAAGAATAAGCCTAGGGAGGATGAAAATGACCTAATTGTTCATCCAATGACACAAACACACCTATTGGATGCACAAGATTGGTTAGAAACCCTAATTGGACAAGAATAAGCCTAGGGAGGACGAAAATGACCTAATAGTTCATCCAATGACACAAATGAACTTATTCAATGCACAAGATTGGTTGAAAACCCTAATTGGACAAGAATAACCCTAGGGAAGACGAAAATGACCTAAATGTTCATCCAATGACACAAACACACCTATTGGATGCACAAGATTGGTTAAAAACCCTAATTGGACAAGAATAAGCCTAGGGAGGTCGAAAATGACCTTATTGTTCATCCAATGACACAAACACTCCTTTTGAATGCACAAGATTGGTCGAAAAACCTAATTGGTCAAAAATAAGCCTAGGGATGATTAAAATGACCTAAATATTCATCCAATGACACAAACAAACCTATTGGATGCACAAGATTGGTTAAAAACCCTAATTGGACAAGAATAAGCCTAGGGAGGACGAAAATGACCTTATTGTTCATCCAAAGACACAAATGAACTTATTCGATGAACAAGATTGGTCGAAAACCCTAATTGGACAAGAATAAGCCTTGGGAGGACGAAAATGACCTAAATGTTCATCCAATCACACAAACACACCTATTGGATGCACAAGATTCGTTAAAAACCCTAATTGGACAAGAATGAGCCTAGAGAGACCGAAAATACCATAAATGTTCATCCAATAACACAAACACACCTATTGTATGCACAAGATTGGTAAGAAAACCCAAATTGGACAAGAATAAGCCTAGGGAGGACGAAAATGACCTTATTGTTCATCCAAAGACACAAATGAACTTATTCGATGCACAAGAATGGTCGAAAACCCTAATTGGACAAAAATAAGCCTAGGGAGGACGAAAATGACCTAAATGTTCATCCAATCACACAAACACACCTATTGGATGCACAAGATTCGTTAAAAACCCTAATTGGACAAGAATGAGCCTAGAGAGACCGAAAATGCCATAATTGTTCATCCAATGACACAAACACACCTATTGGATGCACAAGATTGGTTAGAAACCCTAATTGGAAAAGAATAAGCCTAGGGAGGATGAAAATGATCTAATTGTTCATCCATTGACAGGAACACACCAATAGGATGCACAAGATTGGTTAGAAACCCTAATTGGACAAGAATAAGCCTAGGGAGGACGAAAATGACCTAATTGTTCATTCAATGACACAAATGAACTTATTCAACGCACAAGATTGGTTGAAAACCCTAATTGGACAAGAATAACCATAGGGAGGACGAAAATGACCTAAATGTTCGTCGAATGACACAAACACACCTATTGGAGGCACAAGATTGGTTAGAAACCCTAATTTGACAAGAATAAGCCTAGGGAGGATGAAAATGACCTAATTTTTCATCCAATAACACAAACACACCTATTGGATGCACCAGATTCGTTAAAAACCCTAATTGGACAAGAATGAGCCTAGAGAGCCCGAAAATCCGCTAATTGTTCATCCAATGACGCAAACACACCTATTGTATGCATAAGATTGGTAAGAAAACCCAAATTGGACAAGAATATGCCGAGGGAGGACGAAAATGACCTAATTGTTCATCCCAATGACACAAAGACACCTATTGGATGCACAAGATTCGTTAGAAACCCTAATTGGACAAGAATAAGCTTAAGCAGGTCGAAAATGACGAAAATGTTCAACCAATGACACAAACACACCAATTGGATGCACAAGATTGGTTAGAAACCCTAATTGGCCAAGAATAAGCCAAGGGATGATGAAAATGACCTAAATGTTCATCCAATGACACAAATACACCTATTGGATCACAAGATTGGTTAAAAACCCTAATTGGACAAGAATAAGCCTAGGGAGGACGAACATGACTTTATTGTTCATCCAAAGACACAAATGAACTTATTCGATGCACAAGATTGGTCTAAAACCGTAATTGGACAAAAATAAGCCTGGGGAGGACGAAAATGACCTAAATGTTCATCCAATGACACAAACACACCTATTGGATGCACAAGATTCGTAAAAAACCCTAATTGGACAAGAATGAGCCTAGAGAGACCGAAAATGCCCTAATTGTTCATCCAATGACACAAACACACCTATTGTATGCACAAGATTAGTAAGAAAACCCAAATTGGACAAGAATAAGCCGAGGGAGGACGAAAATTACCTAATTGTTCATCCAATGACATAAAGACACCTTTTGGATGCACAAGATTGGTTAGAAACCCTAATTGGACAAAAATAAGCCTAGGGAGGACGAAAATGACCTAAATGTTCATCCAATGACACAAACACACCTATTGGATGCACAAGATTCGTCAAAAACCCTAATTGGACAAGAATAAGCCTAGGGAGACCGAAAATGACCTAATTGTTCATCCAATTACACAAACACACCTATTGGATGCACAAGATTGGTTAGAAACCCTAGTTGGACAAGAATAACCCTAGGGAGGACGAAAATGACCTAAATGTTCATCGAATGACACAAACACACCTATTGGAGGCACAACATTGGTTCGAAACCCTAATTGGACAAGAATAAGCCTAGGGAGGATGAAAATGATCTAATTGTTCATCCAATAACACAAACACACCTATAGGAGGCACAAGATTTGTTAGAAACTCTAATTGGACAAGAACAAGCCTAGGGAGAACGAAAATGACCTAATTGTTCATTCAATGACACAAATGAACTTATTCAACGCACAAGATTGGTTGAAAACCCTAATTGGACAAGAATAACCCTAGGGAGGACGAAAATGACCTAAACGTTCATCGAATGACACAAACACACCTATTGGAGGCACAAGATTGGTTAGAAACCCTAATTGGACAAGAATAAGCCTAGCGAGGACGAAAATGACCTTATTGTTCATCCAAAGACACAAATGAACTTGTTCGATGAACAAGATTGGTCGAAAACCCTAATAGTTCATCCAATGACACAAATGAACTTATTCAATGCACAAGATTGGTTGAAAACCCTAATTGGACAAGAATAACACTAGGGAAGGCGAAAATGACCTAGATGTTCATCCAATGACACAAACACACCTATTGGATACACAAGATTGGAAAGAAAACCCAAATTGGACAAGAATAAGCCTAGGGAGGACGAAAATGACCTTATTGTTCATCCAAAGACACAAATGAACTTATTCGATGCACAGGATTGGTCGAAAACCCTAATTGGACAAAAATAAGCCTAGGGAGAACGAAAATGACCTAAATGTTCATCCAATCACACAAACACACGTATTGGATGCCCAAGATTCGTTAAAAACCCTAATTGGACAAGAATGAGCCTAGAGAGACCGAAAAAGCCATAATTGTTCATCCAATGACACAAACACACCTATTGGATGCACAAGATTGGTTAGAAACCCTAACTGGAAAAGAATAAGCCTAGGGAGGATGAAAATTATCTAATTATTCATCCATTGACAGGAACACACCTATAGGATGCACAAGATTGGTTAGAAACCCTAATTGGACAAGAATAAGCCTAGGGAGGACGAAAATGACCTAATTGTTCATTCAATGACACAAATGAACTTATTCAACGCACAAGATTGGTTGAAAACCCTAATTGGACAAGAATAACCATAGGGAGGACGAAAATGACCTAAATGTTCGTCGAATGACACAAACACACCTATTGGAGGCACAAGATTGGTTAGAAACCCTGATTTGACAAGAATAAGCCTAGGGAGGATGAAAATGACCTAATTGTTCATCCAATCACACAAACACACCTATTGGATGCAAAAGATTGGTTAGAAACCCTAACTGGATAAGAATAAGCCTAGGCAGGACGAAAATGACCTAAATGTTCATCCAATGACACAAACACACCTATTGGATGCACAAGATTCGTCAAAAACCTAATTGGACAAGAAAAAGCCTAGGGAGACTAAAAATGATCTAATTGTTCATCCAATTAAACAAACACACCTATTGGATGCACAAGATTGGTTAGAAACCCTAATTGGACAAGAATAAGCCTAGGGAGACCGAAAATGACCTAATTGTTCATCCAATGGCACAAACACACCTATTGGATGCACAAGATTGGTTCGAAACCCTAATTGGACAAGAATAAGCCTAGGGAGGATGAAAATGATCTAATTGTTCATTTAATGACACAAATACACCTATAGGATGCACAAGATTGGTTAGAAACCCTAATTGGACAAGAATAAGCCTAGGGAGAACGAAAATGACCTAATTGTTCATTCAATGACACAAATGAACTTATTCAACGCACAAGATTGGTTGAAAACCCTAATTGGACAAGAATAACCCTAGGGAGGACGAAAATGACCTAAATGTTAATCGAATGACACAAACACACCTATTGGATGCACAAGATTGGTTCGAAACCCTAATTGGACAAGAATAAGCCTGGGGAGGATGAAAATGATCTAATTGTTCATCCAATGACACAAACACACCTATAAGATGCACAAGATTGGGTAGAAACCCTAATTGGACAAGAAAAAGCCTAGGGAGACCGAAAATGACCTAATTGTTCATCCAATTACACAAACATACCTATTGGATGCACAAGATTGGTTACAAACCCTAATTGGACAAGAATAAGCCTAGGGAGGACGAAAATGACCTTATTGTTCATCCAAAGACACAAATGAACTTATTCGATGCACAAGATTGGTCGAAAACCCTAATTGGACAAAAATAAGCCTAGGGAGGACGAAAATGACCTAAATGTTCATCCAATCACACAAACACACCTTTTGAATGCACAAGATTGGTTAGAAACCCTAATTGGACAAGAATAAGCCTAGGGACGACGAAAATGACCTTATTGTTCATCCAAAGACACAAATGAACTTATTCGATGCACAAGATTGGTCGAAAACCCTAATTGGACAAAAATAAGCCTAGGCAGGATGAAAATGACCTAAATGTTCATCCAATGACACAAACACACCTATTGGATGCACAAGATTCGTCAAACACCCTAATTGGACAAGAATAATCCTAGGGAGACCGAAAATGACCTAATTGTTCATTCAATGGCACAAACACACCTATTGGATGCACAAGATTGGTTAGAAACCCTAATTGGCCAAGAATAAGCCAAGGGATGACGAAAATGACCTAAATGTTCATCCAATGACACAAACACACCTATTGGATGGACAAGTTTGGTTAAAAACCCTAATTGGACAAGAATAAGCCTAGGAAGGAGTAAAATGACCTTATTGTTCATCCAAAGACACAAATGAACATATTCAATGCACAACATTGGTCGAAAACCCTAATTGGACAAAAATAAGCCTAGGGAGGACGAAAATGACCTAAATGTTCATCCAATGACACAAACACACCTATTGGATGCACAAGATTCGTAAAAAACCCTAATTGGACAAGAATGAGCCTAGAGAGACCGAAAATGCCCTAATTGTTCATGCAATGACACAAACACACCTATTGTATGCACAAGATTAGTAAGAAAACCCAAATTGGACAAGAATAAGCCGAGGGAGGACGAAAATTACCTAATTGTTCATCCAATGACACAAAGACACCTTTTGGATGCACAAGATTGGTTAGAAACCCTAATCGGACAAGAATAAGCTTAAGCAGGTCGAAAATGACGAAAATGTTCAACCAATGACACAAACACACCAATTGGATGCACAAGATTGGTTAGAAACCCTAATTGGCCAAGAATAAGCCAAGGGATGATGAAAATGACCTAAATGTTCATCCAATGACACAAACACACCTATTGGATGCACAAGATTGGTTAAAAACCCAAATTGGACAAGAATAAGCCTAGGGAGGACGAAAATGACCTTATTGTTCATACAAAGACACAAATGAACTTATTCAATGCACAAGATTGGTCGAAATCCCTAATTGGACAAAAACAAGCCTAGGGAGGACGAAAATGACCTAAATGTTCATCCAATGACACAAACACACCTATTGGATGCACAAGATTGGTTAGAGACCCTATTTGGACAAGAATAAGCCTAGGGAGGTCGAAAATGACCTTATTGTTCATCCAAAGACACAAATGAACTTATTCGATGCACAAGATTGGTCGAAAACCCTAATTGGATAAAAATAAGCCTAGGGAGGACGAAAATGACCTAAATGTTTATCCAATGACACAAACACACCTATTGGATGCACAAGATTCGTTAAAAACCCTAATTGGACAAGAATGAGCCTAGAGAGACCGAAAATGCCCAAATTGTTCATCCAATGACACAAACACACCTATTGTATGCACAAGATTGGTAAGAAAACCCAGATTCGACAAGAATAAGCCTAGGGAGGACGAAAATGACCTAATAGTTCATCCAATGACACAAATGAACTTATTCAATGCACAAGATTGGTTGAAAACCCTAATTGGACAAGAATAACCCTAGGAAAGACGAAAATGACCTAAATGTTCATCCAATAACACAAACACACCTATTGGAGGCACTAGATTGGTTAGAAACCCTAATTTGACAAGAATAAGCCTAGGGGGGACGAAAATGACCTAATTGTTCATCCAATGACACAAATGAACTTATTCAATGCACAAGATTGGTTGAAAACCCTAATTGGACATAAATAACCCTAGGGAGGACTAAAATGACCTAAATGTTCATCCAATGACACAAACACACCTATTGGATGCACAAGATTGGTTAGAGACCCTATTTGGACAAGAATAAGGCTAGGGAGGTCGAAAATGACCAAAATGTTCATCCAATGACACAAACACACCTTTTGAATGCACAAGATTGGTTAGAAACCCTAATTGGACAAGAATAAGCCTAGGGACGACGAAAATGACCTTATTGTTCATCCAAAGACACAAATGAACTTATTCGATGCACAAGATTGGTCGAAAACCCTAATTGGACAAAAATAAGCCTAGGCAGGATGAAAATGACCTAAATGTTCATCCAATGACACAAACACACCTATTGGATGCACAAGATTCGTCAAACACCCTAATTGGACAAGAATAATCCTAGGGAGACCGAAAATGACCTAATTGTTCATTCAATGGCACAAACACACCTATTGGATGCACAAGATTGGTTAGAAACCCTAATTGGCCAAGAATAAGCCAAGGGATGACGAAAATGACCTAAATGTTCATCCAATGACACAAACACACCTATTGGATGGACAAGTTTGGTTAAAAACCCTAATTGGACAAGAATAAGCCTAGGAAGGAGTAAAATGACCTTATTGTTCATCCAAAGACACAAATGAACATATTCAATGCACAACATTGGTCGAAAACCCTAATTGGACAAAAATAAGCCTAGGGAGGACGAAAATGACCTTAATGTTCATCCAATGACACAAACACACCTATTGGATGCACAAGATTCGTTAAAAACCCTAATTGGACAAGAATGAGCCTAGAGAGACCGAAAATGCCCTAATTGTTCATCCAATGACACAAACACACCTATTGGATGCACAAGATTGGTTAGAAACCCTAATTGGACAAGAATAACCCTAGGGAAGACGAAAATGACCTAAATGTTCATCCAATGACACAAACACACCTATTGGATGCACAAGATTGGTTAAAAACCCTAATTGGACAAGAATAAGCCTAGGGAGGACGAAAATGACCTTATTGTTCATCCAAAGACACAAATGAACTTATTCGATGCACAAGATTGGTCGGAAACCCTAATTGGACAAAAATAAGCCTAGTGAGGATGAAAATGACCTAAATGTTCATCCAATAACACAAACACACCTATTGGATGCACAAGATTCGTTAAAAACCCTAATTGGACAAGAATGAGCCTAGAGAGACCGAAAATGCCATAATTGTTCATCCATTGACACAAACACACCTATTGTATGCACAAGATTGGTAAGAAAACCCAAATTGGACAAGAATAAGCCGAGGGAGGACGAAAATGACCTAATTGTTCATCCAATGACACAAAGACACCTTTTGGATGGACAAGATTGGTTAGAAACCCTAATTGGATAAGAATAAACCTAGGGAGGTCCAAAATGACCTAAATGTTCATCCAATGACACAAACACACCTATTGGATGCACAAGATTCGTCAAAAACCCTAATTGGACAAGAATAAGCCTAGGGAGACCGAAAATGACCTAATTGTTCATCCAATGGCATAACTACACCTATTGGATGCACAAGATTGGTTAGAAACCCTGATTGGAAAAGAATAAGCCTAGGGAGGATGAAAATGATCTAATTGTTCATCCATTGACAGGAACACACCTATAGGATGCACAAGATTGGTTAGAAACCCAAATTGGACAAGAATAAGCCCAGGGAGGACGAAAATGACCTAATTGTTCATTCAATGACACAAATGAACTTATTCAACGCACAAGATTGGTTGAAAACCCTAATTGGACAAGAATAACCATAGGGAGGACGAAAATGACCTAAATGTTCATCGAATGACACAAACACACCTATTGTAGGCACAAGATTGGTTAGAAACCCTAATTTGACATGAATAAGCCTAGGGAGGATGAAAATGACCTAATTGTTCATCCAATGACACAAACACACCTATTGGATGCAAAAGATTGGTTAGAAACCGTAATTGGATAAGAATAAGCCTAGGGAGGATGAAAATGACCTAAATGTTCATCCAATGACACAAACCCACCTATTGGATGCACAAGATTCGTTAAAAACCCTAATTGGACAAGAATGAGCCTAGAGAGACCGAAAATGCCCTAATTGTTCATCCAATGACACAAACACACCTATTGTATGCACAAGATTGGTAAGAAAACCCAAATTGGACAAGAATATGCCGAGGGAGGACGAAAATGACCTAATTGTTCATCCAATGACACAAAGACACCTATTGGATGCACAAGATTCGTTAGAAACCCTAAATGGACAAGAATAAGCTTAAGCAGGTCGAAAATGACGAAAATGTTCAACCAATGACACAATCACACCAATTGGATGCACAAGATTGGTTAGAAACCCTAATTGGCCAAGAATAAGCCAAGGGATGATGAAAATGACCTAAATGTTCATCCAATGACACAAACACACCTATTGGATGCACAAGATTCGTTAAAAACCCCAATTGGACAAGAATAAGCCTAGGGAGGACGAAAATGACCTTATTGTTCATCCAAAGACACAAATGAACTTATTCGATGCACAAGATTGGTCGAAAACCGTAATTGGAGAAAAATAAGCCTAGGGAGGACGAAAATGACCTAAATGTTCATCCAATGACACAAGCACACCTATTGGATGCACAAGATCCGTTAAAAACCCTAATTGGACAAGAATGAGCCTAGAGAGACTGAAAATGCCCTAATTGTTCATCCAATGACACAAAGACACCTATTGTATGCACAAGATTGGTTAAAAACCCTAGTTGGACAAGAATAAGCCTAGGGAGGTCAAAAATGACCTAAATGTTCATCCAATGACACAAACACACCTATTGGATGCACAAGATTGGTTAGAAACCCTAATTGGACAAGAATAAGCCTAGGGAGACCGAAAATGACCTAATTGTTCATCCAATTACACAAACACACCTACTGGATGCACAAGATTGGTTAGAAACCCTAATTGGACAAGAATAAGCCTAGGGAGACCGAAAATGACTTAATTGTTCATCCATTGACAGGAACACACCTATAGGATGCACAAGATTAGTTAGAAACCCAAATTGGACAAGAATAAGCCCAGGGAGGACGAAAATAACCTAATTGTTCATTCAATGACACAAATGAACTTATTCAACGCACAAGATTGGTTGAAAACCAAAATTGGACAAGAATAACCCTAGGGAAGACGAAAATGACCTAAATGTTCATCCAATGACACAAACACACCTATTGGATGCACAAGATTGGTTAAAAACCCTAATTGGACAAGAATAAGCCTAGGGAGGACGAAAATGACCTTATTGTTCATCCAAAGACACAAATGAACTTATTCGATGCACAAGATTGGTCGGAAACCCTAATTGGACAAAAATAAGCCTAGTGAGGATGAAAATGACCTAAATGTTCATCCAATAACACAAACACACCTATTGGATGCACAAGATTCGTTAAAAACCCTAATTGGACAAGAATGAGCCTAGAGAGACCGAAAATGCCATAATTGTTCATCCAATGACACAAACACACCTATTGTATGCACAAGATTGGTAAGAAAACCCAAATTGGACAAGAATAAGCCGAGGGAGGACGAAAATGACCTAATTGTTCATCCAATGACACAAAGACACCTTTTGGATGGACAAGATTGGTTAGAAACCCTAATTGGACAAGAATAAACCTAGGGAGGTCCAAAATGACCTAAATGTTCATCCAATGACACAAACACACCTATTGGATGCACAAGATTCGTCAAAAACCCTAATTGGACAAGAATAAGCCTAGGGAGACCGAAAATGACCTAATTGTTCATCCAATGGCATAACTACACCTATTGGATACACAAGATTTGTTAGAAACCCTGATTGGAAAAGAATAAGCCTAGGGAGGATGAAAATGATCTAATTGTTCATCCATTGACAGGAACACACCTATAGGATGCACAAGATTGGTTAGAAACCCAAATTGGACAAGAATAAGCCCAGGGAGGACGAAAATGACCTAATTGTTCATTCAATGACACAAATGAACTTATTCAACGCACAAGATTGGTTGAAAACCCTAATTGGACAAGAATAACCATAGGGAGGACGAAAATGACCTAAATGTTCATCGAATGACACAAACACACCTATTGTAGGCACAAGATTGGTTAGAAACCCTAATTTGACATGAATAAGCCTAGGGAGGATGAAAATGACCTAATTGTTCATCCAATGACACAAACACACCTATTGGATGCAAAAGATTGGTTAGAAACCCTAATTGGATAAGAATAAGCCTAGGGAGGATGAAAATGACCTAAATGTTCATCCAATGACACAAACCCACCTATTGGATGCACAAGATTCGTTAAAAACCCTAATTGGACAAGAATGAGCCTAGAGAGACCGAAAATGCCCTAATTGTTCATCCAATGACACAAACACACCTATTGTATGCACAAGATTGGTAAGAAAACCCAAATTGGACAAGAATATGCCGAGGGAGGACGAAAATGACCAAATTGTTCATCCAATGACACAAAGACACCTATTGGATGCACAAGATTCGTTAGAAACCCTAAATGGACAAGAATAAGCTTAAGCAGGTCGAAAATGACAAAAATGTTCAACCAATGACACAATCACACCAATTGGATGCACAAGATTGGTTAGAAACCCTAATTGGCCAAGAATAAGCCAAGGGATGATGAAAATGACCTAAATGTTCATCCAATGACACAAACACACCTATTGGATGCACAAGATTCGTTAAAAACCCCAATTGGATAAGAATAAGCCTAGGGAGGACGAAAATGACCTTATTGTTCATCCAAAGACACAAATGAACTTATTCGATGCACAAGATTGGTCGAAAACCGTAATTGGAGAAAAATAAGCCTAGGGAGGACGAAAATGACCTAAATGTTCATCCAATGACACAAGCACACCTATTGGATGCACAAGATTCGTTAAAAACCCTAATTGGACAAGAATGAGCCTAGAGAGACTGAAAATGCCCTAATTGTTCATCCAATGACACAAACACACCTATTGTATGCACAAGATTGGTAAGAAAACCCAAATTGGACAAGAATAAGCCGAGGGAGCACGAAAATTACCTAATTGTTCATCCAATGACACAAAGACACCTTTTGGATGCACAAGATTGGTTAGAAACCCTAATTGGACAAGAATAAGCCTAGGGAGGTCAAAAATGACCTAAATGTTCATCCAATGACACAAACACACCTATTGGATGCACAAGATTCGTCAAAAACCCTTATTGGACAAGAATATGCCTAGGGAGACCGAAAATGACCTAATTGTTCATCCAATTACACAAACACACCTACTGGATGCACAAGATTGGTTAGAAACCCTAATTGGACAAGAATAAGCCTAGGGAGACCGAAAATGACTTAATTGTTCATCCATTGACAGGAACACACCTATAGGATGCACAAGATTGGTTAGAAACCCTAATTGGACAAGAGTAAGCCTAGGGAGGACAAAAATGACCTAATAGTTCATCCAATGACACAAATGAACTTATTCAATGCACAAGATTGGTTGAAAACCCTAATTGGACAAGAATAACCCTAGGGAAGACGAAAATGACCTAGATGTTCATCCAATGACACAAACACACCTATTGGATGCACAAGATTGGTTAAAAACTTTAATTGGACAAGAATAAGCCTAAGGAGGACGAAAATGACCTTATTGTTCTTCCAAAGACACAAATGAACTTATTCGATGCACAAGATTGGTCGAAAACCCTAATTGGACAAAAATAAGCCTAGGGAGGACGAAAATGACCTAAATGTTCATCCAATGACACAAACACACCTATTGGATGCACAAGATTCGTTAAAAACCCTAATTGGACAAGAATAAGCCAAGGGATGATGAAAATGACCAAAATATTCATCCAATGACACAAACACACCTATTGGATGCATAAGATTGGTTAAAAACCCTAATTGGACAAGAATAAGCCTAGGGAGACCGAAAATGACCTAATTGTTCATCCAATTACACAAACATACCTATTGGATGCACAAGATTGGTTACAAACCCTAATTGGACAAGAATAAGCTTAGGGAGGACGAAAATGACCTTATTGTTCATCCAAAGACACAAATGAACTTATTCGATGCACAAGATTGGTCGAAAACCCTAATTGGACAAAAATAAGCCTAGGGAGGACGAAAATGACCTAAATGTTCATCCAATGACACAAACACACCTATTGGATGCATAAGATTCGTTAAAAACCCTAATTGGACAAGAATGAGCCTAGAGAGACCGAAAATGCCCAAACTGTTCATCCAATGACACAAACACACCTATTGTATGCACAAGATTGGTAAGAAAACCCAGATTGGACAAGAATAAGCCTAGGGAGACCGAAAATGACCTAATTGTTCATCCAATTACACAAACATACCTATTGGATGCACAAGATTGGTTACAAACCCTAATTGGACAAGAATAAGCCTAAGGAGGACGAAAATGACCTTATTGTTCATCCAAAGACACAAATGAACTTATTCGATGCACAAGATTGGTTGAAAACCCTAATTGGACAAAAATAAGCCTAGGGAGTACGAAAATGACCTAAATGTTCATCCAATGACACAAACACACCTATTGGATGCACAAGATTCGTTAAAAACCCTAATTGGACAAGAATGAGCCTAGAGAGACCGAAAATGCCCAAATTGTTCATCCAATGAGACAAACACACCTATTGTATGCACAAGATTGGTAAGAAAACCCATATTGGACAAGAATAAGCCTAGGGAGGACGAAAATGACCTAATAGTTCATTCAATGACACAAATGAACTTATTCAATGCACAAGATTGGTTGAAAACCCTAATTTGACAAGAATAACCCTAGGGAAGACGAAAATGACCTAAATGTTCATCCAATAACACAAACACACCTATTGGAGGAACAAGATTGGTTAGAAACCCTAATTGGACAAGAATAAGCCTAGTGGGGACGAAAATGACCTAATTGTTCATCCAATGACACAAACACACCTATTGGATGCACAAGATTGGTTAGAGACCCTATTTGGACAAGAATAAGCCTTGGGAGGTCGAAAATGACCAAAATGTTCATCCAATGACACAAACACACCTTTTGAATGCACAAGATTGGTTAGAAACCCTAATTGGACAAGAATAAGCCAAGGGATGATGAAAATGACCTAAATATTCATCCAATGACACAAACACACCTATTGGATGCACAAGATTGGTTAAAAACCCAAATTGGACAAGAATATGCCTAGGGAGACCGAAAATGATTTAATTGTTCATCCAATTACACAAACATACCTATTGGATGCACAAGATTGGTTACAAACCCTAATTGGACAAGAATAAGCCTAGGTAGGACGAAAATGACCTTATTGTTCATCCAAAGACACAAATGAACTTATTCGATGCACAAGATTGGTCG
Organism: Cicer judaicum; assembly: GCA_037974835.1. Classification (NCBI taxonomy): domain Eukaryota; kingdom Viridiplantae; phylum Streptophyta; class Magnoliopsida; order Fabales; family Fabaceae; genus Cicer; species Cicer judaicum. The sequence continues at coordinate 880,255 of JBBPBS010000073.1, forward strand.
AAAACCCTAATTGGACAAAAATAAGCCTAGGGAGGACGAAAATGACCTAAATGTTCATCCAATGACACAACCACACCTATTGGATGCATAAGATTCGTTAAAAACCCTAATTGGACAAGAATGAGCCTAGAGAGACCGAAAATGCCCAAACTGTTCATCCAATGACACAAACACACCTATTGTATGCACAAGATTGGTAAGGAAACCCAGATTGGACAAGAATAAGCCTAGGGAGGACGAAAATGACCTAATAGTTCATCCAATGACACAAATGAACTTATTCAATGCACAAGATTGGTTGAAAACCCTAATTGGACAAGAATAACCCTAAGGAAGACGAAAATGACCTAAATGTTCATCCAATAACACAAACACACCTATTGGAGGCACAAGATTGGTTAAAAACCCTAATTTTACAAGAATAAGCCTAGGGAGGACGAAAATGACCTAATTGTTCATCCAATGACACAAATGAAGTTATTCAATGCACAAGATTGGTTGAAAACCCTAATTGGACAAGAATAACCCTAAGGAAGACGAAAATGACCTAAATGTTCATCCAATAACACAAACACACCTATTGGAGGCACAAGATTGGTTAGAAACCCTAATTGGACAAGATTAAGTCTAGGGAGGACGAAAATGACCTAATAGTTCATGCAATGACACAAATGAACTTATTCAATACACAAGATTGGTTGAAAACCCTAATTGGACAAGAATAACCCTAGGGAAGACGAAAATAACCTAAATGTTCATCCAATAACACAAACACACCTATTGGAGGCACAAGATTGGTTAGAAACCCTAATTTGACAAGAATAAGCCAAGGGATGATCAAAATGACCTAAATATTCATCCAATGACACAAACAAACCTATTGGATGCATAAGATTGGTTAAAAACCCTAATTGGACAAGAATAAGCCAAGGGAGACCGAAAATGACGTAATTGTTCATCCAATTACACAAACATACCTATTGGATGCACAAGATTGGTTACAAACCCTAATTGGACAAGAATAAGCCTAGGGAGGACGAAAATGACCTTATTGTTCATCCAAAGACACAAATGAACTTATTCGATGCACAAGATTGGTCGAAAACCCTAATTGGACAAAAATAAGCCTAGGGAGGACGAAAATGACCTAAATGTTCATCCAATGACACAAACACACCTATTGGATGCACAAGATTCGTTAAAAACCCTAATTGGACAAGAATAAGCCAAGGGATGATGAAAATGACCAAAATATTCATCCAATGACACAAACACACCTATTGGATGCATAAGATTGGTTAAAAACCCTAATTGGACAAGAATAAGCCTAGGGAGACCGAAAATGACCTAATTGTTCATCCAATTACACAAACATACCTATTGGATGCACAAGATTGGTTACAAACCCTAATTGGACAAGAATAAGCTTAGGGAGGACGAAAATGACCTTATTGTTCATCCAAAGACACAAATGAACTTATTCGATGCACAAGATTGGTCGAAAACCCTAATTGGACAAAAATAAGCCTAGGGAGGACGAAAATGACCTAAATGTTCATCCAATGACACAAACACACCTATTGGATGCATAAGATTCGTTAAAAACCCTAATTGGACAAGAATGAGCCTAGAGAGACCGAAAATGCCCAAACTGTTCATCCAATGACACAAACACACCTATTGTATGCACAAGATTGGTAAGAAAACCCAGATTGGACAAGAATAAGCCTAGGGAGACCGAAAATGACCTAATTGTTCATCCAATTACACAAACATACCTATTGGATGCACAAGATTGGTTACAAACCCTAATTGGACAAGAATAAGCCTAAGGAGGACGAAAATGACCTTATTGTTCATCCAAAGACACAAATGAACTTATTCGATGCACAAGATTGGTTGAAAACCCTAATTGGACAAAAATAAGCCTAGGGAGTACGAAAATGACCTAAATGTTCATCCAATGACACAAACACACCTATTGGATGCACAAGATTCGTTAAAAACCCTAATTGGACAAGAATGAGCCTAGAGAGACCGAAAATGCCCAAATTGTTCATCCAATGAGACAAACACACCTATTGTATGCACAAGATTGGTAAGAAAACCCATATTGGACAAGAATAAGCCTAGGGAGGACGAAAATGACCTAATAGTTCATTCAATGACACAAATGAACTTATTCAATGCACAAGATTGGTTGAAAACCCTAATTTGACAAGAATAACCCTAGGGAAGACGAAAATGACCTAAATGTTCATCCAATAACACAAACACACCTATTGGAGGAACAAGATTGGTTAGAAACCCTAATTGGACAAGAATAAGCCTAGTGGGGACGAAAATGACCTAATTGTTCATCCAATGACACAAACACACCTATTGGATGCACAAGATTGGTTAGAGACCCTATTTGGACAAGAATAAGCCTTGGGAGGTCGAAAATGACCAAAATGTTCATCCAATGACACAAACACACCTTTTGAATGCACAAGATTGGTTAGAAACCCTAATTGGACAAGAATAAGCCAAGGGATGATGAAAATGACCTAAATATTCATCCAATGACACAAACACACCTATTGGATGCACAAGATTGGTTAAAAACCCAAATTGGACAAGAATATGCCTAGGGAGACCGAAAATGATTTAATTGTTCATCCAATTACACAAACATACCTATTGGATGCACAAGATTGGTTACAAACCCTAATTGGACAAGAATAAGCCTAGGTAGGACGAAAATGACCTTATTGTTCATCCAAAGACACAAATGAACTTATTCGATGCACAAGATTGGTCGAAAACCCTAATTGGACAAAAATAAGCCTAGGGAGGACGAAAATGACCTAAATGTTCATCCAATGACACAACCACACCTATTGGATGCATAAGATTCGTTAAAAACCCTAATTGGACAAGAATGAGCCTAGAGAGACCGAAAATGCCCAAACTGTTCATCCAATGACACAAACACACCTATTGTATGCACAAGATTGGTAAGGAAACCCAGATTGGACAAGAATAAGCCTAGGGAGGACGAAAATGACCTAATAGTTCATCCAATGACACAAATGAACTTATTCAATGCACAAGATTGGTTGAAAACCCTAATTGGACAAGAATAACCCTAAGGAAGACGAAAATGACCTAAATGTTCATCCAATAACACAAACACACCTATTGGAGGCACAAGATTGGTTAGAAACCCTAATTTGACAAGAATAAGCCTAGGGGGGACGAAAATGACCTAATTGTTCATCCAATGACACAAATGAACTTATTCAATGCACAAGATTGGACATAAATAACCCTAGGGAGGACGAAAATGACCTAAATGTTCATCCAATGACACAAACACACCTATTGGATGCACAAGATTGGTTAGAGACCCTATTTGGACAAGAATAAGCCTAGGGAGGACGAAAATGACCAAAATGTTCATCCAATGACACAAACACACCTTTTGAATGCACAAGATTGGTTAGAAACCCTAATTGGACAAGAATAAGCCAAGGGATGATGAAAATGACCTAAATATTCATCCAATGACACAAACACACCTATTGGATGCACAAGATTGGTTAAAAACCCTAATTGGACAAGAATAAGCCTAGGGAGACCGAAAATGACCTAATTGTTCATCCAATTACACAAACATACCTATTGGATGCACAAGATTGGTTACAAACCCTAATTGGACAAGAATAAGCCTAGGGAGGACGAAAATGACCTTATTGTTCATCCAAAGACACAAATGAACTTATTCGATGCACAAGATTGGTCGAAAACCCTAATTGGACAAAAATAAGCTTAGCGAGGACGAAAATGACCTAAATGTTCATCCAATGACACAAACACACCTATTGGATGCATAAGATTCGTTAAAAACCCTAATTGGACAAGAATGAGCCTAGAGAGACCGAAAATGCCCAAACTGTTCATCCAATGACACAAACACACCTATTGTATGCACAAGATTGGTAAAAAAACCCAGATTGGACAAGAATAAGCCTAGGGAGGACGAAAATGACCTAATAGTTCATCCAATGACACAAATGAACTTATTCAATGCACAAGATTTGTTGAAAACCCTAAATGGACAAGAATAACCCTAGGGAAGACGAAAATGACCTAAATGTTAATCCAATAACACAAACACACCTATTGGAGGCACAAGATTGGTTAGAAACCCTAATTTGACAAGAATAAGCCTAGGGGGGACGAAAATGACCTAATTGTTCATCCAATGACACAAATGAACTTATTCAATGCACAAGATTGGACATAAATAACCCTAGGGAGGACGAAAATGACCTAAATGTTCATCCAATGACACAAACACACCTATTGGATGCACAAGATTGGTTAGAGACCCTATTTGGACAAGAATAAGCCTAGGGAGGACGAAAATGACCAAAATGTTCATCCAATGACACAAACACACCTTTTGAATGCACAAGATTGGTTAGAAACCCTAATTGGACAAGAATAAGCCAAGGGATGATGAAAATGACCTAAATATTCATCCAATGACACAAACACACCTATTGGATGCACAAGATTGGTTAAAAACCCTAATTGGACAAGAATAAGCCTAGGTAGACCGAAAATGACCTAATTGTTCATCCAATTACACAAACACACCTATTGGATGCACAAGATTGGTTAGAAACCCTAATTGGACAAGAATAAGCCTAGGGAGACCGAAAATGACCTAATTGTTCATCCATTGACAGGAACACACCTATAGGATGCACAAGATTGGTTAGAAACCCTAATTGGACAAGAATAAGCCTAGGGAGACCGAAAATGACCTAATTGTTCATCCAATGGCACAAACACACCTATTGGATGCACAAGATTGGTTAGAAACCCTAATTGGACAAGAATAAGCCTAGGGAGGATGAAAATGATCTAATTGTTCATCCAATGACACAAACACACCTATTGGATGCACAAGATTGGTTAGAAACCCTAATTGGACAAGAGTAAGCCTAGGGAGGACAAAAATGACCTAATAGTTCATCCAATGACACAAATGAACTTATTCAATGCACAAGATTGGTTGAAAACCCTAATTGGACAAGAATAACCCTAGGGAAGACGAAAATGACCTAGATGTTCATCCAATGACACAAACACACCTATTGGTTGCACAAGATTGGTTAAAAACCTTAATTGGACAAGAATAAGCCTAAGGAGGACGAAAATGACCTTATTGTTCTTCCAAAGACACAAATGAACTTATTCGATGCACAAGATTGGTCGAAAACCCTAATTGGACAAAAATAAGCCTAGGGAGGACGAAAATGACCTAAATGTTCATCCAATGACACAAACACACCTATTGGATGCACAAGATTCGTTAAAAACCCTAATTGGACAAGAATAAGCCAAGGGATGATGAAAATGACCAAAATATTCATCCAATGACACAAACACACCTATTGGATGCATAAGATTGGTTAAAAACCCTAATTGGACAAGAATAAGCCTAGGGAGACCGAAAATGACCTAATTGTTCATCCAATTACACAAACATACCTATTGGATGCACAAGATTGGTTACAAACCCTAATTGGACAAGAATAAGCTTAGGGAGGACGAAAATGACCTTATTGTTCATCCAAAGACACAAATGAACTTATTCGATGCACAAGATTGGTCGAAAACCCTAATTGGACAAAAATAAGCCTAGGGAGGACGAAAATGACCTAAATGTTCATCCAATGACACAAACACACCTATTGGATGCATAAGATTCGTTAAAAACCCTAATTGGACAAGAATGAGCCTAGAGAGACCGAAAATGCCCAAACTGTTCATCCAATGACACAAACACACCTATTGTATGCACAAGATTGGTAAGAAAACCCAGATTGGACAAGAATAAGCCTAGGGAGACCGAAAATGACCTAATTGTTCATCCAATTACACAAACATACCTATTGGATGCACAAGATTGGTTACAAACCCTAATTGGACAAGAATAAGCCTAAGGAGGACGAAAATGACCTTATTGTTCATCCAAAGACACAAATGAACTTATTCGATGCACAAGATTGGTTGAAAACCCTAATTGGACAAAAATAAGCCTAGGGAGTACGAAAATGACCTAAATGTTCATCCAATGACACAAACACACCTATTGGATGCACAAGATTCGTTAAAAACCCTAATTGGACAAGAATGAGCCTAGAGAGACCGAAAATGCCCAAATTGTTCATCCAATGAGACAAACACACCTATTGTATGCACAAGATTGGTAAGAAAACCCATATTGGACAAGAATAAGCCTAGGGAGGACGAAAATGACCTAATAGTTCATTCAATGACACAAATGAACTTATTCAATGCACAAGATTGGTTGAAAACCCTAATTTGACAAGAATAACCCTAGGGAAGACGAAAATGACCTAAATGTTCATCCAATAACACAAACACACCTATTGGAGGAACAAGATTGGTTAGAAACCCTAATTGGACAAGAATAAGCCTAGTGGGGACGAAAATGACCTAATTGTTCATCCAATGACACAAACACACCTATTGGATGCACAAGATTGGTTAGAGACCCTATTTGGACAAGAATAAGCCTAGGGAGGTCGAAAATGACCAAAATGTTCATCCAATGACACAAACACACCTTTTGAATGCACAAGATTGGTTAGAAACCCTAATTGGACAAGAATAAGCCAAGGGATGATGAAAATGACCTAAATATTCATCCAATGACACAAACACACCTATTGGATGCACAAGATTGGTTAAAAACCCTAATTGGACAAGAATAAGCCTAGGGAGACCGAAAATGACCTAATTGTTCATCCAATTACACAAACACACCTATTGGATGCACAAGATTGGTTAGAAACCCTAATTGGACAAGAATAAGCCTAGGGAGACCGAAAATGACCTAATTGTTCATCCATTGACAGGAACACACCTATAGGATGCACAAGATTGGTTAGAAACCCTAATTGGACAAGAATAAGCCTAGGGAGACCGAAAATGACCTAATTGTTCATCCAATGGCACAAACACACCTATTGAATGCACAAGATTGGTTAGAAACCCTTATTGGACAAGAATAACCCTAAGGAAGACGAAAATGACCTAAATGTTCATCCAATAACACAAACACACCTATTGGAGGCACAAGATTGGTTAGAAACCCTAATTTGACAAGAATAAGCCTAGGGGGGACGAAAATGACCTAATTGTTCATCCAATGACACAAACACACCTATTGGATGCACAAGATTGGTTAGAAACCCTAATTGGACGAGAGTAAGCCTAGGGAGGACAAAAATGACCTAATAGTTCATCCAATGACACAAATGAACTTATTCAATGCACAAGATTGGTTGAAAACCCTAATTGGACAAGAATAACCCTAGGGAAGACGAAAATGACCTAGATGTTCATCCAATGACACAAACACACCTATTGGATGCACAAGATTGGTTAAAAACCTTAATTGGACAAGAATAAGCCTAAGGAGGACGAAAATGACCTTATTGTTCTTCCAAAGACACAAATGAACTTATTCGATGCACAAGATTGGTCGAAAACCCTAATTGGACAAAAATAAGCCTAGGGAGGACGAAAATGACCTAAATGTTCATCCAATGACACAAACACACCTATTGGATGCACAAGATTCGTTAAAAACCCTAATTGGACAAGAATAAGCCAAGGGATGATGAAAATGACCTAAATATTCATCCAATGACACAAACACACCTATTGGAGGCATAAGATTGGTTAAAAACCCTAATTGGACAAGAATAAGCCTAGGGAGACCGAAAATGACCTAATTGTTCATCCAATTACACAAACATACCTATTGGATGCACAAGATTGGTTACAAACCCTAATTGGACAAGAATAAGCCTAGGGAGGACGAAAATGACCTTATTGTTCATCCAAAGACACAAATGAACTTATTCGATGCACAAGATTGGTTGAAAACCCTAATTGGACAAAAATAAGCCTAGGGAGTACGAAAATGACCTAAATGTTCATCCAATGACACAAACACACCTATTGGATGCACAAGATTCGTTAAAAACCCTAATTGGACAAGAATGAGCCTAGAGAGACCGAAAATGCCATAATTGTTCATCCATTGACACAAACACACCTATTGTATGCACAAGATTGGTAAGAAAACCCAAATTGGACAAGAATAAGCCTAGGGAGGACGAAAATGACCTAATAGTTCGTTCAACGACACAAATGAACTTATTCAATGCACAAGATTGGTTGAAAACCCTAATTTGACAAGAATAACCCTAGGGAAGACGAAAATGACCTAAATGTTCATCCAATAACACAAACACACCTATTGGAGGCACAAGATTGGTTAGAAACCCTAATTTGACAAGAACAAGCCTAGTGGGGACGAAAATGACCTAATTGTTCATCCAATGACACAAACACACCTATTGGATGCACAAGATTGGTTAGAAACCCTAATTTGACAAGAATAAGCCTAGTGGGGACGAAAATGACCAAAATGTTCATCCAATGACACAAACACACCTTTTGAATGCACAAGATTGGTTAGAAACCCTAATTGGACAAGAATAAGCCAAGGGATGATGAAAATGACCTAAATATTCATCCAATGACACAACCACACCTATTGGATGCATAAGATTCGTTAAAAACCCTAATTGGACAAGAATGAGCCTAGAGAGACCGAAAATGCCCAAACTGTTCATCCAATGACACAAACACACCTATTGTATGCACAAGATTGGTAAGGAAACCCAGATTGGACAAGAATAAGCCTAGGGAGGACGAAAATGACCTAATAGTTCATCCAATGACACAAATGAACTTATTCAATGCACAAGATTGGTTGAAAACCCTAATTGGACAAGAATAACCCTAAGGAAGACGAAAATGACCTAAATGTTCATCCAATAACACAAACACACCTTTTGGAGGCACAAGATTGGTTAGAAACCCTAACTTTACAAGAATAAGCCTAGGGAGGACGAAAATGACCTAATTGTTCATCCAATGACACAAATGAACTTATTCAATGCACAAGATTGGTTGAAAACCCTAATTGGACATAAATAACCCTAGGGAGGACGAAAATGACCTAAATGTTCATCCAATGACACAAACACACCTATTGGATGCACAAGATTCGTTAAAAACCCTAATTGGACAAGAATGAGCCTAGAGAGACCGAAAATGCCAAAATTGTTCATCCAATGACACAAACACACCTATTGTATGCACAAGATTGGTAAGAAAACCCAGATTGGACAAGAATAAGCCGATGGAGGACGAAAATGACCTAATAGTTCATCCAATGACACAAATGAACTTATTCAATGCACAAGATTGGTTGAAAACCCTAATTGGACAAGAATAACCCTAAGGAAGACGAAAATGACCTAAATGTTCATCCAATAACACAAACACACCTATTGGAGGCACAAGATTGGTTAGAAACCCTAATTGGACAAGATTAAGTCTAGGGAGGACGAAAATGACCTAATAGTTCATGCAATGACACAAATGAACTTATTCAATACACAAGATTGGTTGAAAACCCTAATTGGACAAGAATAACCCTAGGGAAGACGAAAATGACCTAAATGTTTATCCAATAACACAAACACACCTATTGGAGGCACAAGATTGGTTAGAAACCCTAATTTGACAAGAATAAGCCAAGGGATGATGAAAATGACCTAAATATTCATCCAATGACACAAACACACCTATTGGATGCATAAGATTTGTTAAAAACCCTAATTGGACAAGAATAAGCCTAGGGAGACCGAAAATGACCTAATTGTTCATCCAATTACACAAACATACCTATTGGATGCACAAGATTGGTTACAAACCCTAATTGGACAAGAATAAGCCAAGGGAGGACGAAAATGACCTTATTGTTCATCCAAAGACACAAACACACCTATTGGATGCACAAGATTCGTTAAAAACCCTAATTGGACAAGAATGAGCCTAGAGAGACCGAAAATGCCAAAATTGTTCATCCAATGACACAAACACACCTATTGTATGCACAAGATTGGTAAGAAAACCCAGATTGGATAAGAATAAGCCGATGGAG
>JBBPBS010000073.1:890375-933230 GCA_037974835.1 Cicer judaicum
AAAACCCTAATTGGACAAGAATAACCCTAGGGAAGACGAAAATGACCTAGATGTTCATCCAATGACACAAACACACCTATTGGATGCACAAGATTGGTTAAAAACCTTAATTGGACAAGAATAAGCCTAAGGAGGACGAAAATGACCTTATTGTTCTTCCAAAGACACAAATGAACTTATTCGATGCACAAGATTGGTCGAAAACCCTAATTGGACAAAAATAAGCCTAGGGAGGACGAAAATGACCTAAATGTTCATCCAATGACACAAACACACCTATTGGATGCACAAGATTCGTTAAAAACCCTAATTGGACAAGAATAAGCCAAGGGATGATGAAAATGACCTAAATATTCATCCAATGACACAAACACACCTATTGGAGGCATAAGATTGGTTAAAAACCCTAATTGGACAAGAATAAGCCTAGGGAGACCGAAAATGACCTAATTGTTCATCCAATTACACAAACATACCTATTGGATGCACAAGATTGGTTACAAACCCTAATTGGACAAGAATAAGCCTAGGGAGGACGAAAATGACCTTATTGTTCATCCAAAGACACAAATGAACTTATTCGATGCACAAGATTGGTTGAAAACCCTAATTGGACAAAAATAAGCCTAGGGAGTACGAAAATGACCTAAATGTTCATCCAATGACACAAACACACCTATTGGATGCACAAGATTCGTTAAAAACCCTAATTGGACAAGAATGAGCCTAGAGAGACCGAAAATGCCCAAATTGTTCATCCAATGACACAAACACACCTATTGTATGCACAAGATTGGTAAGAAAACCCAGATTCGACAAGAATAAGCCTAGGGAGGACGAAAATGACCTAATAGTTCATCCAATGACACAAATGAACTTATTCAATGCACAAGATTGGTTGAAAACCCTAATTGGACAAGAATAACCCTAGGAAAGACGAAAATGACCTAAATGTTCATCCAATAACACAAACACACCTATTGGAGGCACTAGATTGGTTAGAAACCCTAATTTGACAAGAATAAGCCTAGGGGGGACGAAAATGACCTAATTGTTCATCCAATGACACAAATGAACTTATTCAATGCACAAGATTGGTTGAAAACCCTAATTGGACATAAATAACCCTAGGGAGGACGAAAATGACCTAAATGTTCATCCAATGACACAAACACACCTATTGGATGCACAAGATTCGTTAAAAACCCTAATTGGACAAGAATGAGCCTAGAGAGACCGAAAATGCCAAAATTGTTCATCCAATGACACAAACACACCTATTGTATGCACAAGATTGGTAAGAAAACCCAGATTGGATAAGAATAAGCCGATGGAGGACGAAAATGACCTAATAGTTCATCCAATGACACAAATGAACTTATTCAATGCACAAGATTGGTTGAAAACCCTAATTGGACAAGAATAACCCTAAGGAAGACGAAAATGACCTAAATGTTCATCCAATAACACAAACACACCTATTGGAGGCACAAGATTGGTTAGAAACCCTAATTTGGCAAGAATAAGCCTAGGGGGGACGAAAATGACCTAATTGTTCATCCAATGACACAAACACACCTATTGGATGCACAAGATTGGTTAGAAACCCTAATTGGACAAGAGTAAGCCTAGGGAGGACAAAAATGACCTAATAGTTCATCCAATGACACAAATGAACTTATTCAATGCACAAGATTGGTTGAAAACCCTAATTGGACAAGAATAACCCTAGGGAAGACGAAAATGACCTAGATGTTCATCCAATGACACAAACACACCTATTGGATGCACAAGATTGGTTAAAAACCTTAATTGGACAAGAATAAGCCTAAGGAGGACGAAAATGACCTTATTGTTCTTCCAAAGACACAAATGAACTTATTCGATGCACAAGATTGGTCGAAAACCCTAATTGGACAAAAATAAGCCTAGGGAGGACGAAAATGACCTAAATGTTCATCCAATGACACAAACACACCTATTGGATGCACAAGATTCGTTAAAAACCCTAATTTGACAAGAATGAGCCTAGAGAGACCGAAAATGCCCAAACTGTTCATCCAATGACACAAACACACCTATTGTATGCACAAGATTGGTAAGAAAACCCAGATTGGACAAGAATAAGCCTAGGGAGGACGAAAATGACCTAATAGTTCATCCAATGACACAAATGAACTTATTCAATGCACAAGATTGGTTGAAAACCCTAATTGGACAAGAATAACCCTAAGGAAGACGAAAATGACCTAAATGTTCATCCAATAACACAAACACACCTATTGGAGGCACAAGATTGGTTAGAAACCCTAATTTGACAAGAATAAGCCTAGGGGGGACGAAAATGACCTAATTGTTCATCCAATGACACAAACACACCTATTGGATGCACAAGATTGGTTAGAAACCCTAATTGGACAAGAGTAAGCCTAGGGAGGACAAAAATGACCTAATAGTTCATCCAATGACACAAATGAACTTATTCAATGCACAAGATTGGTTGAAAACCCTAATTGGACAAGAATAACCCTAGGGAAGACGAAAATGACCTAGATGTTCATCCAATGACACAAACACACCTATTGGTTGCACAAGATTGGTTAAAAACCTTAATTGGACAAGAATAAGCCTAAGGAGGACGAAAATGACCTTATTGTTCTTCCAAAGACACAAATGAACTTATTCGATGCACAAGATTGGTCGAAAACCCTAATTGGACAAAAATAAGCCTAGGGAGGACGAAAATGACCTAAATGTTCATCCAATGACACAAACACACCTATTGGATGCACAAGATTCGTTAAAAACCCTAATTGGACAAGAATAAGCCAAGGGATGATGAAAATGACCAAAATATTCATCCAATGACACAAACACACCTATTGGATGCATAAGATTGGTTAAAAACCCTAATTGGACAAGAATAAGCCTAGGGAGACCGAAAATGACCTAATTGTTCATCCAATTACACAAACATACCTATTGGATGCACAAGATTGGTTACAAACCCTAATTGGACAAGAATAAGCTTAGGGAGGACGAAAATGACCTTATTGTTCATCCAAAGACACAAATGAACTTATTCGATGCACAAGATTGGTCGAAAACCCTAATTGGACAAAAATAAGCCTAGGGAGGACGAAAATGACCTAAATGTTCATCCAATGACACAAACACACCTATTGGATGCATAAGATTCGTTAAAAACCCTAATTGGACAAGAATGAGCCTAGAGAGACCGAAAATGCCCAAACTGTTCATCCAATGACACAAACACACCTATTGTATGCACAAGATTGGTAAGAAAACCCAGATTGGACAAGAATAAGCCTAGGGAGACCGAAAATGACCTAATTGTTCATCCAATTACACAAACATACCTATTGGATGCACAAGATTGGTTACAAACCCTAATTGGACAAGAATAAGCCTAAGGAGGACGAAAATGACCTTATTGTTCATCCAAAGACACAAATGAACTTATTCGATGCACAAGATTGGTTGAAAACCCTAATTGGACAAAAATAAGCCTAGGGAGTACGAAAATGACCTAAATGTTCATCCAATGACACAAACACACCTATTGGATGCACAAGATTCGTTAAAAACCCTAAATGGACAAGAATGAGCCTAGAGAGACCGAAAATGCCCAAATTGTTCATCCAATGAGACAAACACACCTATTGTATGCACAAGATTGGTAAGAAAACCCATATTGGACAAGAATAAGCCTAGGGAGGACGAAAATGACCTAATAGTTCATTCAATGACACAAATGAACTTATTCAATGCACAAGATTGGTTGAAAACCCTAATTTGACAAGAATAACCCTAGGGAAGACGAAAATGACCTAAATGTTCATCCAATAACACAAACACACCTATTGGAGGAACAAGATTGGTTAGAAACCCTAATTGGACAAGAATAAGCCTAGTGGGGACGAAAATGACCTAATTGTTCATCCAATGACACAAACACACCTATTGGATGCACAAGATTGGTTAGAGACCCTATTTGGACAAGAATAAGCCTTGGGAGGTCGAAAATGACCAAAATGTTCATCCAATGACACAAACACACCTTTTGAATGCACAAGATTGGTTAGAAACCCTAATTGGACAAGAATAAGCCAAGGGATGATGAAAATGACCTAAATATTCATCCAATGACACAAACACACCTATTGGATGCACAAGATTGGTTAAAAACCCAAATTGGACAAGAATATGCCTAGGGAGACCGAAAATGATTTAATTGTTCATCCAATTACACAAACATACCTATTGGATGCACAAGATTGGTTACAAACCCTAATTGGACAAGAATAAGCCTAGGTAGGACGAAAATGACCTTATTGTTCATCCAAAGACACAAATGAACTTATTCGATGCACAAGATTGGTCGAAAACCCTAATTGGACAAAAATAAGCCTAGGGAGGACGAAAATGACCTAAATGTTCATCCAATGACACAACCACACCTATTGGATGCATAAGATTCGTTAAAAACCCTAATTGGACAAGAATGAGCCTAGAGAGACCGAAAATGCCCAAACTGTTCATCCAATGACACAAACACACCTATTGTATGCACAAGATTGGTAAGGAAACCCAGATTGGACAAGAATAAGCCTAGGGAGGACGAAAATGACCTAATAGTTCATCCAATGACACAAATGAACTTATTCAATGCACAAGATTGGTTGAAAACCCTAATTGGACAAGAATAACCCTAAGGAAGACGAAAATGACCTAAATGTTCATCCAATAACACAAACACACCTATTGGAGGCACAAGATTGGTTAGAAACCCTAATTTGACAAGAATAAGCCTAGGGGGGACGAAAATGACCTAATTGTTCATCCAATGACACAAACACACCTATTGGATGCACAAGATTGGTTAGAAACCCTAATTGGACAAGAGTAAGCCTAGGGAGGACAAAAATGACCTAATAGTTCATCCAATGACACAAATGAACTTATTCAATGCACAAGATTGGTTGAAAACCCTAATTGGACAAGAATAACCCTAGGGAAGACGAAAATGACCTAGATGTTCATCCAATGACACAAACACACCTATTGGTTGCACAAGATTGGTTAAAAACCTTAATTGGACAAGAATAAGCCTAAGGAGGACGAAAATGACCTTATTGTTCTTCCAAAGACACAAATGAACTTATTCGATGCACAAGATTGGTCGAAAACCCTAATTGGACAAAAATAAGCCTAGGGAGGACGAAAATGACCTAAATGTTCATCCAATGACACAAACACACCTATTGGATGCATAAGATTCGTTAAAAACCCTAATTGGACAAGAATGAGCCTAGAGAGACCGAAAATGCCCAAACTGTTCATCCAATGACACAAACACACCTATTGTATGCACAAGATTGGTAAGAAAACCCAGATTGGACAAGAATAAGCCTAGGGAGGACGAAAATGACCTAATAGTTCATCCAATGACACAAATGAACTTATTCAATGCACAAGATTGGTTGAAAACCCTAGTTGGACAAGAATAACCCTAGGGAAGACGAAAATGACCTAAATGTTCATCCAATAACACAAACACACCTATTGGAGGCACAAGATTGGTTAGAAACCCTAATTTGACAAGAATAAGCCTAGGGGGGACGAAAATGACCTAATTGTTCATCCAATGACACAAATGAACTTATTCAATGCACAAGATTGGTTGAAAACCCTAATTGGACATAAATAACCCTAGGGAGGACGAAAATGACCTAAATGTTCATCCAATGACACAAACACACCTATTGGATGCACAAGATTGGTTAGAGACCCTATTTGGACAAGAATAAGCCTAGGGAGGTCGAAAATGACCAAAATGTTCATCCAATGACACAAACACACCTTTTGAATGCACAAGATTGGTTAGAAACCCTAATTGGACAAGAATAAGCCAAGGGATGATGAAAATGACCTAAATATTCATCCAATGACACAAACACACCTATTGGATGCACAAGATTGGTTAAAAACCCAAATTGGACAAGAATATGCCTAGGGAGACCGAAAATGATTTAATTGTTCATCCAATTACACAAACATACCTATTGGATGCACAAGATTGGTTACAAACCCTAATTGGACAAGAATAAGCCTAGGTAGGACGAAAATGACCTTATTGTTCATCCAAAGACACAAATGAACTTATTCGATGCACAAGATTGGTCGAAAACCCTAATTGGACAAAAATAAGCCTAGGGAGGACGAAAATGACCTAAATGTTCATCCAATGACACAACCACACCTATTGGATGCATAAGATTCGTTAAAAACCCTAATTGGACAAGAATGAGCCTAGAGAGACCGAAAATGCCCAAACTGTTCATCCAATGACACAAACACACCTATTGTATGCACAAGATTGGTAAGGAAACCCAGATTGGACAAGAATAAGCCTAGGGAGGACGAAAATGACCTAATAGTTCATCCAATGACACAAATGAACTTATTCAATGCACAAGATTGGTTGAAAACCCTAATTGGACAAGAATAACCCTAAGGAAGACGAAAATGACCTAAATGTTCATCCAATAACACAAACACACCTATTGGAGGCACAAGATTGGTTAGAAACCCTAATTTTACAAGAATAAGCCTAGGGAGGACGAAAATGACCTAATTGTTCATCCAATGACACAAATGAAGTTATTCAATGCACAAGATTGGTTGAAAACCCTAATTGGACAAGAATAACCCTAAGGAAGACGAAAATGACCTAATTGTTCATCCAATAACACAAACACACCTATTGGAGGCTCAAGATTGGTTAGAAACCCTAATTGGACAAGATTAAGTGTAGGGAGGACGAAAATGACCTAATAGTTCATGCAATGACACAAATGAACTTATTCAATACACAAGATTGGTTGAAAACCCTAATTGGACAAGAATAACCCTAGGGAAGATGAAAATAACCTAAATGTTCATCCAATAACACAAACACACCTATTGGAGGCACAAGATTGGTTAGAAACCCTAATTTGACAAGAATAAGCCATGGGATGATGAAAATGACCTAAATATTCATCCAATGACACAAACACACCTATTGGATGCATAAGATTGGTTAAAAACCCTAATTGGACAAGAATAAGCCTAGGGAGACCGAAAATGACCTAATTGTTCATCCAATTACACAAACATACCTATTGGATGCACAAGATTGGTTACAAACCCTAATTGGACAAGAATAAGCCTAGGGAGGACGAAAATGACCTTATTGTTCATCCAAAGACACAAATGAACTTATTCGATGCACAAGATTGGTCGAAAACCCTAATTGGACCAAAATAAGCCTAGGGAGGACGAAAATGACCTAAATGTTCATCCAATGACACAAGCACACCTATTGGATGCATAAGATTCGTTAAAAACCCTAATTGGACAAGAATGAGCCTAGAGAGACCGAAAATGCCCAAACTGTTCATCCAATGACACAAACACACCTATTGTATGCACAAGATTGGTAAGAAAACCCAGATTGGACAAGAATAAGCCTAGGGAGGACGAAAATGACCTAATAGTTCTTCCAATGACACAAATGAACTTATTCAATGCACAAGATTGGTTGAAAACCCTAATTGGACAAGAATAACCCTAGGGAAGACGAAAATGACATAAATGTTCATCCAATAACACAAACACACCTATTGGATGCACAAGATTGGTTAGAAACCCTAATTGGACAAGAATAAGCCTAGGGAGACCGAAAATGACCTAATTGTTCATCCATTGACAGGAACACACCTATAGGATGCACAAGATTGGTTAGAAACCCTAATTGGACAAGAATAAGCCTAGGGAGACCGAAAATGACCTAATTGTTCTTCCAATGGCACAAAGACACCTATTGGATGCACAAGATTGGTTAGAAACCCTAATTGGACAAGAATAAGCCTAGGGAGGATGAAAATGATCTAATTGTTCATCCAATGACACAAACACACCTATTGGATGCACAAGATTGGTTAGAAACCCTAATTGGACAAGAGTAAGCCTAGGGAGGACAAAAATGACCTAATAGTTCATCCAATGACACAAATGAACTTATTCAATGCACAAGATTGGTTGAAAACCCTAATTGGACAAGAATAACCCTAAGGAAGACGAAAATGACCTAAATGTTCATCCAATAACACAAACACACCTATTGGAGGCACAAGATTGGTTAGAAACCCTAATTTGACAAGAATAAGCCTAGGGGGGACGAAAATGACCTAATTGTTCATCCAATGACACAAACACACCTATTGGAGGCACAAGATTGGTTAGAAACCCTAATTTGACAAGAATAAGCCTAGGGGGGACGAAAATGACCTAATTGTTCATCCAATGACACAAATGAACTTATTCAATGCACAAGATTGGTTGAAAACCCTAATTGGACATAAATAACCCTAGGGAGGACGAAAATGACCTAAATGTTCATCCAATGACACAAACACACCTATTGGATGCACAAGATTCGTTAAAAACCCTAATTGGACAAGAATGAGCCTAGAGAGACCGAAAATGCCAAAATTGTTCATCCAATGACACAAACACACCTATTGTATGCACAAGATTGGTAAGAAAACCCAGATTGGACAAGAATAAGCCGATGGAGGACGAAAATGACCTAATAGTTCATCCAATGACACAAATGAACTTATTCAATGCACAAGATTGGTTGAAAACCCTAATTGGACAAGAATAACCCTAAGGAAGACGAAAATGACCTAAATGTTCATCCAATAACACAAACACACCTACTGGAGGCACAAGATTGGTTAGAAACCCTAATTTGACAAGAATAAGCCTAGGGGGGACGAAAATGACATAATTGTTCATCCAATGACACAAATGAACTTATTCAATGCACAAGATTGTACACAAATAACCCTAGGGAGGACGAAAATGACCTAAATGTTCATCCAATGACACAAACACACCTATTGGATGCACAAGATTGGTTAGAGACCCTATTTGGACAATAATAAGCCTAGGGAGGTCGAAAAGGACCAAAATGTTCATCCAATGACACAAACCCACATTTTGAATGCACAAGATTGGTTAGAAACCCTAATTGGACCAGAATAAGCCAAGGGATGACGAAAATGACCTAAATATTCATCCAATGACACAAACACACCTATTGGATGCACAAGATTGGTTAAAAACCCTAATTGGACAAGAATATGCCTAGGGAGACCGAAAATGACCTAATTGTTCATCCAATTACACAAACATACCTATTGGATGCACAAGATTGGTTACAAACCCTAATTGGACAAGAATAAGCCTAGGGATGACGAAAATGACCTAATTGTTCATCCAAAGACACAAATGAACTTATTCGATGCACAAGATTAGTCGAAAACCCTAATTGGACCAAAATAAGCCTAGGGAGGACGAAAATGACCTAAATGTTCATCCAATGACACAAACACACCTATTGGATGCACAAGATTCGTTAAAAACCCTAATTGGACAAGAATGAGCCTAGAGAGACCGAAAATGCCCAAATTGTTCATCCAATGACACAAACACACCTATTGTATGCACAAGATTGGTAAGAAATCCCAGATTGGACAAGAATCAGCCTAGGGAGGACGAAAATGACCTAATAGTTCATCCAATGACACAAATGAACTTATTCAATGCACAAGATTGGTTGAAAACCCTAATTGGACAACAATAACCCTAGGGAAGACGAAAATGACCTAAATGTTCATCCAATAACACAAACACACCTATTGGAGGCACAAGATTGGTTAGAAACCCTAATTTGACAAGAATAAGCCCAGTGGGGACGAAAATGACCTAATTGTTCATCCAATGACACAAATGAACTTATTCAATGCACAAGATTGGAGGAAAACCCTAATTGGACATAAATAACCCTAGGGAGGACGAAAATGACCTAAATGTTCATCCAATGACACAAACACACCTATTGGATGCACAAGATTTGCTAAAAACCCTAATTGGACAAGAATGAGCCTAGAGAGACCGAAAATGCCCAAATTGTTCATCCAATGACACAAACACACATATTGTATGCACAAGATTGGTAAGAAAACCCAGATTGGACAAGAATAAGCCGATGGAGGACGAAAATGACCTAACAGTTCATCCAATGACACAAATGAACTTATTCAATGCACAAGATTGGTTGAAAACCCTAATTACACAAGAATAACCCTAGGGAAGACGAAAATGACCTAAATGTTCATCCAACAACACAAACACACCTATTGGAGGCACAAGATTGGTTAGAAACCCTAATTTGACAAGAATAAGCCTAGGGAGGACGAAAATGACCTAATTGTTCATCCAATGACACAAATGAACTTATTCAATGCACAAGATTGGTTGAAAACCCTAATTGGACATAAATAACCCTAAGGAGGACGAAAATGACCTAAATGTTCATCCAATGACACAAACACACCTATTGGATGCACAAGATTCGTTAAAAACCCTAATTGGACAAGAATGAGCCTAGAGAGACCGAAAATGCCAAAATTGTTCATCCAATGACACAAACACACCTATTGTATGCATAAGATTGGTAAGAAAACCCAGATTGGACAAGAATAAGCCGATGGAGGACGAAAATGACCTAATAGTTCATCCAATGACACAAATGAACTTATTCAATGCACAAGATTGGTTGAAAACCCTAATTGGACAAGAATATCCCTAAGGAAGACGAAAATGACCTAAATGTTCATCCAACAACACAAACACACCTATTGGAGGCACAAGATTGGTTAGAAACCCTAATTTGACAAGAATAAGCCTAGGGGGGACGAAAATGACCTAATTGTTCATCCAATGACACAAATGAACTTATTCAATGCACAAGATTGTACACAAATAACCCTAGGGAGGACGAAAATGACCTAAATGTTCATCCAATGACACAAACACACCTATTGGATGCACAAGATTGGTTAGAGACCCTATTTGTACAATAATAAGCCTAGGGAGGTCGAAAAGGACCAAAATGTTCATCCAATGACACAAACCCACATTTTGAATGCACAAGATTGGTTAGAAACCCTAATTGGACAAGAATAAGCCAAGGGATGACGAAAATGACCTAAATATTTATCCAATGACACAAACACACCTATTGGATGCACAAGATTGGTTAAAAACCCTAATTGGACAAGAATATGCCTAGGGAGACCGAAAATGACCTAATTGTTCATCCAATTACACAAACACACCTATTGGAGGCACAAGATTGGTTAGAAACCCTAATTTGACAAGAATAAGCCCAGGGGGGACGAAAATGACCTAATTGTTCATCCAATGACACAAATGAACTTATTCAATGCACAAGATTGGTGGAAAACCCTAATTGGACCAAAATAAGCCTAGGGAGGACGAAAATGACCTAACAGTTCATCCAATGACACAAATGAACTTATTCAATGCACAAGATTGGTTGAAAACCCTAGTTGGACAAGAATAACCCTAGGGAAGACGAAAATGACCTAAATGTTCATCCAATAACACAAACACACCTATTGGAGGCACAAGATTGGTTAGAAACCCAAATTTGACAAGAATAAGCCTAGGGGGGACGAAAATGACCTAATTGTTCATCCAATGACAGAAACACACCTTTTGAATGCACAAGATTGGTTAGAAACCCTAATTGGACAAGAATAAGCCAAGGGATGATGAAAATGACCTAAATATTCATCCAGTGACACAAACACACCTATTGGATGCACAAGATTGGTTAAAAACCCTAATTGGACAAGAATAAGCCTAGGGCGACCGAAAATGACCTAATTGTTCATCCAATTATACAAACATACCTATTGGATGCACAAGATTGGTTACAAACCCTAATTGGACAAGAATAAGCCTAGGGAGGACGAAAATGACCTTATTGTTCATCCAAAGACACAAATGAACTTATTCGATGCACAAGATTGGTCGAAAACCCTAATTGGACAAAAATAAGCCAAGGGAGGACGAAAATGACCAAAATGTTCATCCAATGACACAAACACACCTATTGGATGCACAAGATTCGTTAAAAACCCTAATTGGACAAGAATGAGCCTAGAGAGACCGAAAATGCCCAAATTGTTCATCCAATGACACAAACACACCTATTGTATGCACAAGATTGGTAAGAAAACCCAGATTGGACAAGAATAAGCCTAGGGAGGACGAAAATGACCTAATAATTCATCCAATGACACAAATGAACTTATTCAATGCACAAGATTGGTTGAAAACCCTAGTTGGACAAGAATAACCCTAGGGAAGACGAAAATGACCTAAATGTTCATCCAATAACACAAACACACCTATTGGAGGCACAAGATTGGTTAGAAACCCTAATTTGACAAGAATAAGCCTAGGGGGGACGAAAATGACCTAATTGTTCATCCAATGACACAAATGAACTTATTCAATGCACAAGATTGGTTGAAAACCTTAATTGGACATAAATAACCCTAGGGAGGACGAAAATGACCTAAATGTTCATCCAATGACACAAACACACCTATTGGATGCACAAGATTGGTTAGAGACCCTATTTGGACAAGAATAAGCCTAGGGAGGTCGAAAATGACCTAAATGTTCATCCAATGACACAAACACACCTATTGGATGCACAAGATTGGTTAAAAACCCTAACTGGACAAGAATAAGCATAGGGAGGTCAAAAATGACCAAAATGTTCATCCAATGACACAAACATACCTATTGGATGCACAAGATTGGTTACAAACCCTAATTGGACAAGAATAAGCCTAGGGAGGACGAAAATGACCTTATTGTTCATCCAAAGACAGAAATGAACTTATTCGATGCACAAGATTGGTCGAAAACCCTAATTGGACAAAAATAAGCCTAGGGAGGACGAGAATGACCTAAATGTTCATCCAATGACACAAACACACCTATTGGATGCACAAGATTCGTTAAAAACCCTAATTGGACAAGAATGATCCTAGAGAGACCGAAAATGCCCAAATTGTTCATCCAATGACACAAACACACCTATTGTATGCACAAGATTGGTAAGAAAACCCAGATTGGACAAGAATAAGCCGATGGAGGACGAAAATGACCTAATTGTTCATCCAATGACACAAAGACACCTTTTGGATGCACAAGATTGGTTAGAAACCCTAATTGGACATGAATAAGCCTAGGGAGGTCAAAAATGACCTAAATGTTCATCCAATAACACAAAGACACCTATTGGATGCACAAGATTCGTTACAAACCCTAATCGGACAAGAATAAGCTTAGGGAGGTCGAAAATGACGAAAATATTCAACCAATGACACAACCACACCAATTGGATGCACAAGATTGGTTAGAAACCCTAATTGGCCAAGAATAAGCCAAGGGATGATGAAAATGACCTAAATGTTCATCCAATGACACAAACACACCTATTGTATGCACATGATTGGTAAGAAAACCAAGATTGGACAAGAATCAGCCTAGGGAGGACGAAAATGACTTAATAGTTCATCCAATGACACAAATGAACTTATTCAATGCACAAGATTGGTTGAAAACCCTAATTGGACAACAATAACCCTAGGGAAGACGAAAATGACCTAAATGTTCATCCAATAACACAAACACACCTATTGGAGGCACAAGATTGGTTAGAAACCCTAATTTGACAAGAATGAGCCTAGAGAGACCGAAAATGCCCAAATTGTTCATCCAATGACACAAACACACCTATTGGTAAGAAAACCCAGATTGGACAAGAATAAGCCGATGGAGGACGAAAATGACCTAACAGTTCATCCAATGACACAAATGAACTTATTCAATGCACAAGATTGGTTGAAAACCCTAATTGGACAAGAATAACCCTAGGGAAGACGAAAATGACCTAAATGTTCATCCAACAACACAAACACACCTATTGGAGGCACAAGATTGGTTAGAAACCCTAATTTGACAAGAATAAGCCTAGGGAGGACGAAAATGACCTAATTGTTCATCCAATGACACAAACATACCTATTGGATACACAAGATTGGTTAGAAACCCTAATTGGACAAGAATAAGCCAAGGGATGATGAAAATGACCTAAATATTCATCCAATGACACAAACACACCTATTGGATGCACAAGATTGGTTAAAAACCCTAATTGGACAAGAATAAGCCTAGGGAGACCGAAAATGACCTAATTGTTCATCCAATGACACAAACACACCTATTGGATGCACAAGATTGGTTAGAAACCCTAATTGGACAAGAATAAGCCTAGGGAGGACGAAAATGACCTAATTGTTCATCCAATGACACAAGCACACCTATTGTATGCACAAGATTAGTTAGGAACCCAAATTCGACAAGAATAAGCCTAGGGAGGACAAAAATGACCTAATTGTGCATCCAACGACACAAACACACCTATTGGATGCACAAGATTGGTTAGAAACCCTAATTCGAAAAGAATAAGCCTAGGGAGGACGAAAATGACCTAATTGTTCATCCAATGACATAAACACACCTATTGGATGCAAGGGATTGGTTAGAAACCCTAATTGGACAAGAATAAGCCAAGGGAGGACGAAAATGACCTAATTGTTCATCCAATGACACAAGCACACCTATTGTATGCACAAGATTAGTTAGGAACCCAAATTCGACAAGAATAAGCCTAGGGAGGACAAAAATGACCTAATTGTGCATCCAACGACACAAACACACCTATTGGATGCACAAGATTGGTTAGAAACCCTAATTCGACAAGAATAAGCCTAGGGAGGACGAAAATGACCTAATTGTTCATCCAATGACACAAACACACCTATTGGATGCACAAGATTGGTTAGAAACCCTAATTGGACATGAATAAGCATAGCGAAGACGAAAATGACCTAATTGTTCATCCAATGACACAAACACACCTATTGGATGCACAAGATTGGTTAGAAACCCTAATTGGACAAGAATAAGCCAAGGGAGGACGAAAATGACCTAATTGTTCATCCAATGACACAAGCACACCTATTGTATGCACAAGATTAGTTAGGAACCCAAATTCGACAAGAATAAGCCTAGGGAGGACAAAAATGACCTAATTGTGCATCCAACGACACAAACACACCTATTGGATGCACAAGATTGGTTAGAAACCCTAATTGGACATGAATAAGCATAGCGAAGACGAAAATGACCTAATTGTTCATCCAATGACACAAACACACCTATTGGATGCACAAGATTGGTTAGAAACCCTAATTGGACAAGAATAAGCCTAGGGAGGACGAAAATGACCTAATTGTTCATCCAATGACACAAAAACACCTATTGGATGCACAAGAATGGATAGAAACCCTAATTGGACAAGAATAAGCCTAGGGAGGACGAAAATGACCTAATTGTTCATCCAATGACACAAACACACCTATTGGATGCACAAGATTGGTTAAAAACCCTAATTGGACAAGAATAAGCCTAGGGAGACCGAAAATGACCTAATTGTTCATCCAATGACACAAACACACCTATTGGATGCACAAGATTGGTTAGAGACCCTATTTGGACAAGAATAAGCCTAGGGAGGACGAAAATGACCTTATTGTTCATCCAAAGACACAAATGAACTTATTCGATGCACAAGATTGGTGGAAAACCCTAATTGGACAAAAATAAGCCTAGGGAGGACGAAAATGACCTAAATGTTCATCCAATGACACAAACACACCTATTGGATGGACAAGATTCGTTAAAAACCCTAATTCGACAAGAATGAGCCTAGAGAGACCGAAAATGCCCAAATTGTTCATCCAATGACACAAACACACCTATTGTATACACAAGATTGGTAAGAAAACCCAGATTGGACAAGAATAAGCCTAGGGAGGACGACAATGACCTAATAGTTCGTCCAATGAGACAAATGAACTTATTCAATGCACAAGATTGGTTGAAAACCCTAATTGGACAAGAATTACCCTAGGGAAGACGAAAATGACCTAAATGTTCATCAAATAACACAAACACACCTATTGGAGGCACAAGATTGGTTAGAAACCCTAATTTGACAAGAATAAGCCAAGGGGGGACGAAAATGACCTAATTGTTCATCCAATGACACAAATGAACTTATTCAATGCACAAGATTGGTTGAAAACCCTAATTGGACATAAATAACCCTAGGGAGGACGAAAATGACCTAAATGTTCATCCAATGACACAAACACACCTATTGGATGCACAAGATTGGTTAGAGACCCTATTTGGACAAGAATAAGCCTAGGGAGGTCGAAAATGACCAAAATGTTCATCCAATGACACAAACACACCTTTTGAATGCACAAGATTCGTTAGAAACCCTAATTGGACAAGAATAAGCCAAGGGATGATGAAAATGACCTAAATATTCATCCAATGACACAAACACACCTATTGGATGCACAAGATTGGTTAAAAACACTAATTGGACAAGAATAAGCCTAGGGCGACCGAAAATGACCTAATTGTTCATCCAATTACACAAACATACCTATTGGATGCACAAGATTGGTTACAAACCCTAATTGGACAAGAATAAGCCTAGGGAGGACGAAAATGACCTTATTGTTCATCCAAAGACACAAATGAACTTATTCGATGCACAAGATTGGTCGAAAACCCTAATTGGACAAAAATAAGCCAAGGGAGGACGAAAATGACCAAAATGTTCATCCAATGAGACAAACACACCTATTGGATGCACAAGATTCGTTAAAAACCCTAATTGGACAAGAATGAGCCTAGAGAGACCGAAAATGCCCAAATTGTTCATCCAATGACACAAACACACCTATTGTATGCACAAGATTGGTAAGAAAACCCAGATTGGACAAGAATAAGCCTAGGGAGGACGAAAATGACCTAATAGTTCATCCAATGACACAAATGAACTTATTCAATGCACAAGATTGGTTGAAAACCCTAGTTGGACAAGAATAACCCTAGGGAAGACGAAAATGACCTAAATGTTCATCCAATAACACAAACACACCTATTGGAGGCACAAGATTGGTTAGAAACCCTAATTTGACAAGAATAAGCCTACGGGGGACGAAAATGACCTAATTGTTCATCCAATGACACAAATGAACTTATTCAATGCACAAGATTGGTTGAAAACCCTAATTGGACATAAATAACCCTAGGGAGGACGAAAATGACCTTGATGTTCATCCAATGACACAAACACACCTATTGGATGCACAAGATTGGTTAGAGACCCTATTTGGACAAGAATAAGCCTAGTGAGGTCGAAAATGACCTAAATGTTCATCCAATGACACAAACACACCTATTGGATGCACAAGATTGGTTAAAAACCCTAACTGGACAAGAATAAGCATAGGGAGGTCAAAAATGACCAAAATGTTCATCCAATGACACAAACATACCTATTGGATGCACAAGATTGGTTACAAACCCTAATTGGACAAGAATAAGCCTAGGGAGGACGAAAATGACCTTATTGTTCATCCAAAGACAGAAATGAACTTATTCGATGCACAAGATTGGTCGAAAACCCTAATTGGACAAAAATAAGCCTAGGGAGGACGAAAATGACCTAAATGTTCATCCAATGACACAAACACACCTATTGGATGCACAAGATTCGTTAAAAACCCTAATTGGACAAGAATGAGCCTAGAGAGACCTAAAATGCCCAAATTGTTCATCCAATGACACAAACACACCTATTGTATGCACAAGATTGGTAAGAAAACCCAGATTGGACAAGAATAAGCCGATGGAGGACGAAAATGACCTAATTGTTCATCCAATAACACAAAGACACCTTTTGGATGCACAAGATTGGTTAGAAACCCTAATTGGACATGAATAAGCCTAGGGAGGTCAAAAATGACCTAAATGTTCATCCAATAACACAAAGACACCTATTGGATGCACAAGATTCGTTAGAAACCCTAATCGGACAAGAATAAGCTTAGGGAGGTCGAAAATGACGAAAATGTTCAACCAATGACACAAACACACCAATTGGATGCACAAGATTGGTTAGAAACCCTAATTGGCCAAGAATAAGCCAAGGGATGATGAAAATGACCTAAATGTTCATCCAATGACACAAACACACCTATTGGATGCACAAGATTGGTTAGAGACCCTATTTGGACAAGAATAAGCCTAGGGAGGACGAAAATGACCTTATTGTTCATCCAAAGACACAAATGAACATATTCGATGCACAAGATTGATCGAAACCCTAATTGGACAAAAACAAGCCTAAGGAGGACGAAAATGACCTAAATGTTCATCCAATGACACAAACACACCTATTGGATGCACAAGATTCGTCAAACACCCTAATTGGACAAGAATAAGCTTAGGGAGACCGAAAATGACCTAATTGTTCAACCAATGGCACAAACACACCTATTGGATGCACAAGATTGGTTACAAACCCTAATTGGACAAGAATAAGCCTAGGGAGGATGAAAATGATCTAATTGTTCATCCATTGACACGAACACACCTATAGGATGCTCAAGATTGGTTAGAAACCCTAATTGGACAAGAATAAGCCTAGGGACGACGAAAATGACCTAATTGTTCATCCAATGACACAAATGAACTTATTCAATGCACAAGATTGGTTAAAAACCCTAATTGGACAAGAATAACCCTAGGGAAGACGAAAATGACCTAAATGTTCATCCAATGACACAAACACACCTATTGGATGCACAAGATTGGTTAGAAACCATAATTTGACAAGAATAAGCCTATGGGGACGAAAATGACCTTATTGTTCATCCAATGACACAAACACACCTATTGGACGCACAAAATTAGTTAGAAACCCTAATTGGACAAGAATAAGCTTAGGGAGGTCGAAAATGACGAAAATGTTCATCCAATGACACAAACACACCTATTGGATGCACAAGGTTGGTTAGGAACCCTAATTGGCCAAGAATAAGCCAAGGGATGATGAAAATGACCTAAATGTTCATCCAATGACACACACACCTATTGGATGCACAAGATTGGTTAAAAACCCTAATTGGAAAAGAATAAGCTTAGGGAGATCGAAAATGACCTAATTGTTCATCCAAGGACACAAACACACCTATTGGATGCACAAGATTCGTTAAAACCCTAATTGGACAGGAATGAGCCTAGGGAGACCGAAAATGACCTAATTATTCATCCAATGACACAAACACACGTATTGGATGCACAAGATTGGTAAGAAACCCAATTTGGACAAGAATAAGCCGAGGGAGGACGAAAATGACCTAATTGTTCATCTAATGACACAAACACACCTATTGGATGCACAAGATTCGTTAAAACCTTAATTGGACAGGAATGAGCCTAGGGAGACCGAAAATGACCTAATTATTCATCCAATGACACAAACACACGTATTGGATGCACAAGATTGGTAAGAAACCGAAATTGGACAAGAATAAGCTGAGGGAGGACGAAAATGACCTAATTGTTCATCCAATGACACAAACACACCTATTGTATGCACATGATTGGTAAGAAAACCCAGATTGGACAAGAATCAGCCTAGGGAGGACGAAAATGACCTAATAGTTCATCCAATGACACAAATGAACTTATTCAATGCACAAGATTGGTTGAAAACCCTAATTGTTCATCCAATGACACAAACATACCTATTGGATACACAAGATTGGTTAGAAACCCTAATTGGACAAGAATAAGCCAAGGGATGATGAAAATGACCTAAATATTCATCCAATGACACAAACACACCTATTGGATGCACAAGATTGGCTAAAAACCCTAATTGGACAAGAATAAGCCTAGGGAGACCGAAAATGACCTAATTGTTCATCCAATTACACAAACATACCTATTGGATGCACAAGATTGGTTACAAACCCTAATTGGACAAGAATAAGCCTAGGGAGGACGAAAATGACCTTATTGTTCATCCAAAGACACAAATGAACTTATTCGATCCACAAGATTGGTGGAAAACCCTAATTGGACAAAAATAAGCCTAGGGAGGACGAAAATGACCTAAATGTTCATCCAATTACACAAACACACCTATTGGATGCACAAGATTCGTTAAAAACCCTAATTCGACAAGAATGAGCCTAGGGAGGACGAAAATGACCTAATTGTTCATCCAATGACACAAACATACCTATTGGATACACAAGATTGGTTAGAAACCCTAATTGGACAAGAATAAGCCAAGGGGTGATGAAAATGACCTAAATATTCATCCAATGACACAAACACACCTATTGGATGCACAAGATTCGTTAAAAACCCTAATTCGACAAGAATGAGCCTAGGGAGGACGAAAATGACCTAATTGTTCATCCAATGACACAAACATACCTATTGGATACACAAGATTGGTTAGAAACCCTAATTGGACAAGAATAAGCCAAGGGATGATGAAAATGACCTAAATGTTCATCCAATGACACAAACACACCTATTGGCAAGAAAACCCAGATTGGACAAGAATAAGCCGATGGAGGACGAAAATGACCTAACAGTTCATCCAATGACACAAATGAACTTATTCAATGCACAAGATTGTTTGAAAACCCTAATTGGACAAGAATAACCCTAGGGAAGACGAAAATGACCTAAATGTTCATCCAACAACACAAACACACCTATTGGAGGCACAAGATTGGTTAGAAACCCTAATTTGACAAGAATAAGCCTAGGGAGGACGAAAATGACCTAATTGTTCATCCAATGACAAAAACATACCTATTGGATACACAAGATTGGTTAGAAACCCTAATTGGACAAGAATAAGCCAAGGGATGATGAAAATGACCTAAATATTCATCCAATGACACAAACACACCTATTGGATGCACAAGATTGGTTAAAAACCCTAATTGGACAAGAATAAGCCTAGGGAGACCTAAAATGACCTAATTGTTCATCCAATGACACAAACACACCTATTGGATGCACAAGATTGGTTAGAGACCCTATTTGGACAAGAATAAGCCTAGGGAGGACGAAAATGACCTTATTGTTCATCCAAAGACACAAATGAACTTATTCGATGCACAAGATTGGTGGAAAACCCTAATTGGACAAAAATAAGCCTAGGGAGGACGAAAATGACCTAAATGTTCATCCAATGACACAAACACACCTATTGGATGGACAAGATTCGTTAAAAACCCTAATTCGACAAGAATGAGCCTAGAGAGACCGAAAATGCCCAAATTGTTCATCCAATGACACAAACACACCTATTGTATACACAAGATTGGTAAGAAAACCCAGATTGGACAAGAATAAGCCTAGGGAGGACGACAATGACCTAATAGTTTGTCCAATGAGACAAATGAACTTATTCAATGCACAAGATTGGTTGAAAACCCTAATTGGACAAGAATAACCCTAGGGAAGACGAAAATGACCTAAATGTTCATCCAATAACACAAACACACCTATTGGAGGCACAAGATTGGTTAGAAACCCTAATTTGACAAGAATAAGCCAAGGGGGGACGAAAATGACCTAATTGTTCATCCAATGACACAAATGAACTTATTCAATGCACAAGATTGGTTGAAAACCCTAATTGGACATAACTAACCTTAGGGAGGACGAAAATGACCTAAATGTTCATCCAATGACACAAACACACCTATTGGATGCACAAGATTGGTTAGAGACCCTATTTGGACAAGAATAAGCCTAGGGAGGTCGAAAATGACCAAAATGTTCATCCAATGACACAAACACACCTTTTGAATGCACAAGATTCGTTAGAAACCCTAATTGGACAAGAATAAGCCAAGGGATGATGAAAATGACCTAAATATTCATCCAATGACACAAACACACCTATTGGATGCATAAGATTGGTTAAAAACCCTAATTGGACAAGAATAAGCCTAGGGCGACCGAAAATGACCTAATTGTTCATCCAATTACACAAACATACCTATTGGATGCACAAGATTGGTTACAAACCCTAATTGGACAAGAATAAGCCTAGGGAGGACGAAAATGACCTTATTGTTCATCCAAAGACACAAATGAACTTATTCGATGCACAAGATTGGTCGAAAACCCTAATTGGACAAAAATAAGCCAAGGGAGGACGAAAATGACCAAAATGTTCATCCAATGACACAAACACACCTATTGGATGCACAAGATTCGTTAAAAACCCTAATTGGACAAGAATGAGCCTAGAGAGACCGAAAATGCCCAAATTGTTCATCCAATGACACAAACACACCTATTGTATGCACAAGATTGGTAAGAAAACCCAGATTGGACAAGAATAAGCCTAGGGAGGACGAAAATGACCTAATAGTTCATCCAATGACACAAATGAACTTATTCAATGCACAAGATTGGTTGAAAACCCTAGTTGGACAAGAATAACCCTAGGGAAGACGAAAATGACCTAAATGTTCATCCAATAACACAAACACACCTATTGGAGGCACAAGATTGGTCAGAAACCCTAATTTGACAAGAATAATCCTACGGGGGACGAAAATGACCTAATTGTTCATCCAATGACACAAATGAACTTATTCAACGCACAAGATTGGTTGAAAACCCTAATTGGACATAAATAACCCTAGGGAGGACGAAAATGACCTAGATGTTCATCCAATGACACAAACACACCTATTAGATGCACAAGATTGGTTAGAGACCCTATTTGGACAAGAATAAGCCTAGTGAGGTCGAAAATGACCTAAATGTTCATCCAATGAGACAAACACACCTATTGGATGCACAAGATTGGTTAAAAACCCTAACTGGACAAGAATAAGCATAGGGAGGTCAAAAATGACCAAAATGTTCATCCAATGACACAAACATACCTATTGGATGCACAAGATTGGTTACAAACCCTAATTGGACAAGAATAAGCCTAGGGAGGACGAAAATGACCTTATTGTTCATCCAAAGACAGAAATGAACTTATTCGATGCACAAGATTGGTCGAAAACCCTAATTGGACAAAAATAAGCCTAGGGAGGACGAAAATGACCTAAATGTTCATCCAATGACACAAACACACCTATTGGATGCACAAGATTCGTTAAAAACCCTAATTGGACAAGAATGAGCTTAGAGAGACGGAAAATGCCCAAATTGTTCATCCAATGACACAAACGCACCTATTGTATGCACAAGATTGGTAAGAAAACCCAGATTGGACAAGAATAAGCTGATGGAGGACGAAAATGACCTAATTGTTCATCCAATAACACAAATACACCTTTTGGATGCACAAGATTGGTTAGAAACCCTAATTGGACATGAATAAGCTTAGGGAGGTCGAAAATGACGAAAATGTTCAACCAATGACACAGACACACCAATTGGATGCACAAGATTGGTTAGAAACCCTAATTGGCCAAGAATAAGCCAAGGGATGATGAAAACGACCTAAATGTTCATCCAATGACACAAACACACCTATTGGATGCACAAGATTGGTTAGAGACCCTATTTGGACAAGAATAAGCCTAGGGAGGACGAAAATGACCTTATTGTTCATCCAAAGACACAAATGAACTTATTCGATGCACAAGATTGATCGAAACCCTAATTGGACAAAAACAAGCCTAGGGAGGACGAAAATGACCTAAATGTTCATCCAATGACACAAACACACCTATTGGATGCACAAGATTCGTCAAACACCCTAATTGGACAAGAATAAGCTTAGGGAGACCGAAAATGACCTAATTGTTCATCCAATGGCACAAACACACCTATTGGATGCACAAGATTGGTTACAAACCCTAATTGGACAAGAATAAGCCTAGGGAGGATGAAAATGATCTAATTGTTCATCCATTGACACGAACACACCTATAGGATGCTCAAGATTGGTTAGAAACCCTAATTGGACAAGAATAAGCCTAGGGAGGACGAAAATGACCTAATTGTTCATCCAATGACACAAATGAACTTATTCAATGCACAAGATTGGTTGAAAACCCTAATTGGACAAGAATAACCCTAGGGAAGACGAAAATGACCTAAATGTTCATCCAATGACACAAACACACCTATTGGATGCACAAGATTGGTTAGAAACCATAATTTGACAAGAATAAGCCTAGGGAGGACGAAAATGACCTTATTGTTCATCCAATGACACAAACACACCTATTGGACGCACAAAATTAGTTAGAAACCCTAATTGGACAAGAATAAGCTTAGGGAGGTCGAAAATGACGAAAATGTTCATCCAATGACACAAACACACCTATTGGATGCACAAGGTTGGTTAGGAACCCTAATTGGCCAAGAATAAGCCAAGGGATGATGAAAATGACCTAAATGTTCATCCAATGACACACACACCTATTGGATGCACAAGATTGGTTAAAAACCCTAATTGGAAAAGAATAAGCTTAGGGAGATCGAAAATGACCTAATTGTTCATCCAAGGACACAAACACACCTATTGGATGCACAAGATTCGTTAAAACCCTAATTAGACAGGAATGAGCCTAGGGAGACCGAAAATGCCCTAATTATTCATCCAATGACACAAACAAACGTATTGGATGCACAAGATTGGTAAGAAACCCAATTTGGACAAGAATAAGCCGAGGGAGGACGAAAATGACCTAATTGTTCATCTAATGACACAAACACACCTATTGGATGCACAAGATTCGTTAAAACCCTAATTGGACAGGAATGAGCCTAGGGAGACCGAAAATGACCTAATTATTCATCCAATGACACAAACACACGTATTGGATGCACAAGATTGGTAAGAAACCCAAATTGGACAAGAATAAGCTGAGGGAGGACGAAAATGACCTAATTGTTCATCCAATGACACAAACACACCTATTGTATGCACATGATTGGTAAGAAAACCCAGATTGGACAAGAATCAGCCTAGGGAGGACGAAAATGACCTAATAGTTCATCCAATGACACAAATGAACTTATTCAATGCACAAGATTGGTTGAAAACCCTAATTGGACAACAATAACCCTAGGGAAGACGAAAATGACCTAAATGTTCATCCAATAACACAAACACACCTATTGGAGGCACAAGATTGGTTAGAAACCCTAATTTGACAAGAATGAGCCTAGAGAGACCGAAAATGCCCAAATTGTTCATCCAATGACACAAACACACCTATTGTATGCACAAGATTGGTAAGAAAACCCAGATTGGACAAGAATAAGCCGATGGAGGACGAAAATGACCTAACAGTTCATCCAATGACACAAATGAACTTATTCAATGCACAAGATTGGTTGAAAACCCTAATTGGACAAGAATAACCCTAGGGAAGACGAAAATGACGTAAATGTTCATCCAACAACACAATTACACCTATTGGAGGCACAAGATTGGTTAGAAACCCTAATTTGACAAGAATAAGCCTAGGGAGGACGAAAATGACCTAATTGTTCATCCAATGACACAAACATACCTATTGGATACACAAGATTGTTTAGAAACCCTAATTGGACAAGAATAAGCCAAGGGATGATGAAAATGACCTAAATATTCATCCAATGACACAAACACACCTATTGGATGCACAAGATTGGTTAAAAACCCTAATTGGACAAGAATAAGCCTAGGGAGACCGAAAATGACCTAATTGTTCATCCAATTACACAAACATACCTATTGGATGCACAAGATTGGTTACAAACCCTAATTGGACAAGAATAAGCCTAGGGAGGACGAAAATGACCTTATTGTTCATCCAAAGACACAAATGAACTTATTCGATCCACAAGATTGGTGGAAAACCCTAATTGGACAAAAATAAGCCTAGGGAGGACGAAAATGACCTAAATGTTCATCCAATGACACAAACACACCTATTGGATGCACAAGATTCGTTAAAAACCCTAATTCGACAAGAATGAGCCTAGAGAGACCGAAAATGCCCAAATTGTTCATCCAATGACACAAACAAACCTATTGTATACACAAGATTGGTAAGAAAACCCATATTGGACAAGAATAAGCCTAGGGAGGACGTTAATGACCTAATAGTTCGTCCAATGACACAAATGAACTTATTCAATGCACAACATTGGTTGAAAACCCTAATTGGACAAGAATAACCCTAGGGAGGACGAAAATGACCTAAATGTTCATCCAATGACACAAACACACCTATTGGATGCACAAGATTGGTTAGAGACCCTATTTGGACAAGAATAAGCCTAGGGAGGACGAAAATGACCAAAATGTTCATCCAATGACACAAACACACCTTTTGAATGCACAAGATTCGTTAGAAACCCTAATTGGACAAGAATAAGCCAAGGGATGATGAAAATGACCTAAATATTCATCCAATGACACAAACACACCTATTGGATGCACAAGATTGGTTAAAAACCCTAATTGGACAAGAATAAGCCTAGGGCAACCGAAAATGACCTAATTGTTCATCCAATTACACAAACATACCTATTGGATGCACAAGATTGGTTACAAACCCTAATTGGACATGAATAAGCCTAGGGAGGACAAAAATGACCTTATTGTTCATCCAAAGACACAAATGAACTTATTCGATGCACAAGATTGGTCGAAAACCCTAATTGGACAAAAATAAGCCAAGGGAGGACGAAAATGACCAAAATGTTCATCCAATGACACAAACACACCTATTGGATGCACAAGATTCGTTAAAAACCCTAATTGGACAAGAATGAGCCTAGAGAGACCGAAAATGCCCAAATTGTTCATCCAATGACACAAACACACCTATTGTATGCACAAGATTGGTAAGAAAACCCAGATTGGACAAGAATAAGCCTAGGGAGGACGAAAATGACCTAAGTGTTCATCCAATGACACAAACACACCAAGTTGATGCACAAGATTGGTTAGGAACCCTAGTTGGACAAGAATAAGCATAGGGAGGACGAAAATGACCTAGTTGTTTATCCAATGACACAAACACACCTATTGGATGCCCAAGATTGGTTAGAAACCCTAATTGGACAAGAATAAGCCTAGGGAGGACGAAAATGACCTAATTGTTCATCCAATGACACACACACCTATTGGATGCACAAGATTGGTTAAAAACCCTAATTGGAAAAGAATAAGCTTAGGGAGATCGAAAATGACCTAATTGTTCATCCAAGGACACAAACACACCTATTGGATGCACAAGATTCGTTAAAACCCTAATTAGACAGGAATGAGCCTAGGGAGACCGAAAATGACCTAATTATTCATCCAATGACACAAACACACGTATTGGATGCACAAGATTGGTAAGAAACCCAAATTGGACAAGAATAAGCCGAGGGAGGACGAAAATGACCTAATTGTTCATCTAATGACACAAACACAC
The DNA here is from genome assembly GCA_037974835.1 of Cicer judaicum. NCBI lineage: Eukaryota > Viridiplantae > Streptophyta > Magnoliopsida > Fabales > Fabaceae > Cicer > Cicer judaicum. Next base: position 917,765 of record JBBPBS010000073.1, read on the forward strand.
CTATTGGATGCACAAGATTCGTTAAACCCCTAATTGGACAGGAATGAGCCTAGGGAGACCGAAAATGACCTAATTATTCATCGAATGACACAAACACACCTATTGGATGCACAAGATTGGTAAGAAACCCAATTTGGACAAGAATAAGCCGAGCGAGGACGAAAATGACCTAAATGTTCATCCAATGACACAAACACACCAAGTTTATGCACAAGATTGGTTAGGAACCCTAGTTGGACAAGAATAAGCACAGTGAGGACGAAAATGACCTAGTTGTTTATCCAATGACACAAACCCACCTATTGGATGCCCAAGATTGGTTAGAAACCCTAATTGGACAAGAATAAGCCTAGGGAGGACGAAAATGACCTAATTGTTCATCCAATGACACAAATGAACTTATTCAATGCACAAGATTTGTTGAAAACCCTAATTGGACAAGAATAACCCTAGGGAGGACGAAAATAACCTAAATGTTCATCCATTGACACAAACACACCTATTGGATGCACAAGATTGGTTAGAAACCCTAATTTGACAAGAATAATCCTAGGGAGGACGGAAATGACCTAATTGTTCATCCAAAGACACAAATGAACTTATTTGATGCATAAGATTGGTTGAAAACCCTAATTGGACAAGAATAAGCCTAGGGAGGACGAAAATGACCTAAATGTTAATCTAGTGACACAAACACACCTATTGGATGCACAAGATTCGTTAAAAACACTAATTGGACAAGAATGAGCCTAGGGAGACCGAAAATGACCTAATGGTTCATCCATTGACACAAACACACCTATTGGATGCACAAGATTGGTAAGAAACCCAAATTGGACAAGAATAACCCGAGGGAGGGCGAAAATGACCTAAGTGTTCATCCAATGACACAAACACACCTATTGGATGCACAAGATTGGTTAGAAACCCTAATTGGACAAGAATAAGCCTAGGGAGGTCAAAAATGACCTAAATGTTCATCCAATGACACAAACACACCAATTTGATGCACAAGATTGGTTAGGAACCCTAGTTGGACAAGAATAAGCATAGGGAGGACAAAAATGACCTAGTTGTTCATCCAATGACACAAACACACCTATTGGATGCACAAGACTCATTAAAACCCTAATTGGACAGGAATAAGCCTAGGGAGACCGAAAATGACCTAATTGTTCATCCAATGACACAAACACACCAATTTGATGCACAAGATTGGTTAGAAACCCTAATTGGACAAGAATAGGCCTAGGGAGGTCGAAAATGACCAAAATGTTCATCCAATGACACAAACACGCCTATTGGATGCACAAGATTGGTTAGAAACCCTAATTGGACAAGAATAAGCCAAGGGATGACAAAAATGACCTAAATGTTCATCCAATGACACAAACACACCTATTGGATGCACAAGATTAGTTAGAAACCCTAATTGGACAGGAATAAGCCTAGGGAGCACGAAAATGTCCTAATTGTTCATCCAAAGACACAAAAATAACCTAAATGTTCATCCAATGACACAAACACACCTATTGGATGCACAAGATTGGTTAGAAACCATAATTGGACAAGAATAAGCCTAGGGAGGTCGTAAATGACCTAAATGTTCATCCAATGACACAAACACACGAATTGGATCCACAAGATTGGTTAGAAACCCTAATTGGACAGGAATAAGCCTAGGGAGGTCGTAAATGACCTAAATATTCATCCAATGAAACAAACACACGTATTGGATGCACAAGATTGGTTAGAAACCCTAATTGGACAAGAATAAGCCTGGGGAGGACGAAAATGACCTAATTGTTCATCCAATGACACCAATGAACTTATTCAATGCACAAGATTGGTTGAAAACCCGAATTGGACAAGAATAACCCTAGGGAGGACAAAAATAACCTAAATGTTCATCCAATGACACAAACACACCTATTGGATGCACAAGATTGGTTAGAAACCCTAATTGGACAAGAATCAGCCTAGGGAGGTCAAAAATGACCTAAATGTTCATCCAATGACACAAACACACCAATTTGATGCACAAGACTGGTTAGAAACCCTAATCGGAGAAGAATAAGCCTAGGGAGGACGAAAATGACCTAATTGTTCATCGAATGACACAAACACACCTATTGGATGCACAAGATTGGTTAGAAACCCTAATTGGACAAGAATAAGCGTAGGGAGGACGAAAATGACCTAATTGTTCATCCAATGACACCAATGAACTTATTCAATGCACAAGATTGGTTGAAAACCCTAATTGACCAAGAATAACCCTAGGAAGGACAAAAATGACCTAAATGTTCATCCAATGACACAAACACTCCTATTGGAGGCACAAGATTGGTTAGAAACCCTAATTGGACAAGAATAAGCCTAGGGAGGATGAAAATGACCTAATTGTTCATCCAATGACACAAACACACCTATTGGATGCACAAGATTAGTTAGAAACCCTAATTGGACAGGAATAAGCCTAGGGAGCACGAAAATGTCCTAATTGTTCATCCAAAGACACAAATGAACTTATTTGACGCACAAGATTGGTTGAAAACCCTAATTGGACAAGAATAAGCTTAGGGAGACCGAAAATGACCTAATTGTTCATCCAATGACTCAAACACACCTATTGGATGCACAAGACTGGTTAGAAACCCTAATCGGAGAAGAATAAGCCTAGGGAGGACGAAAATGACCTAATTGTTCATCCAATGACACAAACACACCTATTAGATGCACAACATTGGCTAGAAACCCTTATTGGACAAGATTAAGCCTGGGGAGGACGAAAATGACCTAATTGTTCATCCAATGACACCAAATGAACTTATTCAATGCACAAGATTGGTTGAAAACCCGAATTGGACAAGAATAACCCTAGGGAGGACAAAAATAACCTAAATGTTCATCCAATGACACAAACACACCTATTGGATGCACAAGATTGGTTAGAAACCCTAATTGGACAAGAATAAGCCTAGGGAGGTCGTAAATGACCTAAATGTTCATCCAATGACAGAAACACACCAATTGGATCCACAAGATTGGTTAGAAACCCCAATTGGACAGGAATAAGCCTAGGGAGGTCGTAAATGACCTAAATATTCATCCAACGAAACAAACACACCTATTGGATGCACAAGCTTGGTTAGAAACCCTAATTGGACAAAAATAACCCGAGGGAGGGCGAAAATGACCTAAGTGTTCATCCAATGACACAAACACACCTATTGGATGCACAAGATTGGTTAGAAACCCTAATTGGACAAGAATAAGCCTAGGGAGGTCAAAAATGACCTAAATGTTCATCCAATGACACAAACACACCAATTTGATGCACAAGATTGGTTAGGAACCCTAGTTGGACAAGAATAAGCATAGGGAGGAAGAAAATGACCTAGTTGTTCATCCAATGACACAAACACACTTATTGGATGCACAAGATTCATTAAAACCCTAATTGGACAAGAATGAGCCTAGGGAGACCGAAAATGACTTAATTGTTCTTCCAATGACACAAACACACCTGTTGGATGCACAAGATTGGTAAGAAACCCAAATTGGACAAGAATAACCCGAGGGAGGGCGAAAATGACCTAAATGTTAATCCAATGACACAAACACACCTATTGGATGCACAAGATTCGTTAAAAACCCTAATTGGACAAGAATGAGCCTAGGGAGACCGAAAATGACCTAATGGTTCATCCAATGACACAAACACACCTATTGGATGCACAAGATTGGTAAGAAACCCAAATTGGACAAGGATAACCCGAGGGAGGGCGAAAATGACCTAAGTGTTCATCCAATGACACAAACACACGTATTGGATGCACAAGATTGGTTAGAAACCCTAATTGGACAAGAATAAGCCTAGGGAGGTCAAAAATGACCTAAATGTTCATCCAATGACACAAACACACCAATTTGATGCACAAGATTGGTTAGGAACCCTAGTTGGACAAGAATAAGCATAGGGAGGACAAAAATGACCTAGCTGTTCATCTAATGACACAAACACACCTATTGGATGCACAAGATTCATTAAAACCCTAATTGGACAGGAATGAGCCTAGGGAGACCGAAAATGACCTAATTGTTCATCCAATGACACAAACACACCAATTTGATGCACAAGATTGGTTAGAAACCCTAATTGGACAAGAATAAGCCTAGGGAGGTCGAAAATGACCAAAATGATCATCCAATGACACAAACACACCTATTGGATGCACAAGATTAGTTAGAAACCCTAATTGGACAAGAATAAGCCAAGGGATGACAAAAATGACCTAAATGTTCATCCAATGACACAAACACACCTATTGGATGCACAAGATTGGTTAAAAACCCTAACTAGAAAAGAATAAGCCTAGTGAGACTGAAAATGACCTAATTGTTCATCCAATGACACAAACACACCTATTGGATGCACAAGATTAGTTAGAAACCCTAATTGGACAGGAATAAGCCTAGGGAGCACGAAAATGTCCTAATTGTTCATCCAAAGACACAAATGAACTTATTTGACGCACAAGATTGGTTGAAAACCCTAATTGGACAAGAATAAGCTTAGGGAGACCGAAAATGACCTAATTACTCATCCAATGACTCAAACACACCTATTGGATGCACAAGACTGGTTAGAAACCCTAATCGGAGAAGAATAAGCCTAGGGAGGACGAAAATGACCTAATTGTTCATCCAATGACACAAACACACCTATTGGATGCACAACATTGGCTAGAAACCCTAATTGGACAAGAATAAGCCTGGGGAGGACGAAAATTACCTAATTGTTCATACAATGACACCAATGAACTTATTCAATGCACAAGATTGGTTGAAAACCCGAATTGGACAAGAATAACCCTAGGGAGGACAAAAATAACCTAAATGTTCATCCAATGCCACAAACACACCTATTGGATGCACAAGATTGGTTAGAAACCCTAATTGGACAAGAATAAGGCTAGGGAGGTCGTAAATGACCTAAATGTTCATCCAATGACACAAACACACGAAATGGATCCACAAGATTGGTTAGAAACCCTAATTGGACAGGAATAAGCCTAGGGAGGTCGTAAATGACCTAAATATTCATCCAATGAAACAAACACACGTATTGGATGCACAAGATTGGTTAGAAACCCTAATTGGACAAGAATAAGCCTAGGGAGGACGAAAATGACCTAATTGTTCATCCAATGACACCAATGAACTTATTCAATGCACAAGATTGGTTGAAAACCCGAATTGGACAAGAATAACCCTAGGGAGGACAAAAATAACCTAAATGTTCATCCAATGACACAAACACACCTATTGGATGCACAAGATTGGTTAGAAACCCTAATTGGACAAGAATAAGCCTAGGGAGGTCGTAAATGACCTAAATGTTCATCCAATGACAGAAACACACCAATTGGATCCACAAGATTGGTTAGAAACCCTAATTGGACAGGAATAAGCCTAGGGAGGTCGTAAATGACCTAAATATTCATCCAATGAAACAAACACACCTATTGGATGCACAAGATTGGTTAGAAACCCTAATTGGACAAGAATAAGCCTAGGGAGGACGAAAATGACCTAATTGTTCATCCAATGACACCAATGAACTTATTCAATGCACAAGATTGCTTGAAAACTCTAATTGGCAAGAATAACCCTAGGAAGGATAAAAATCACCTAAATGTTCATCCAATGACACAAACACACCAATTTGATGCACAAGATTGGTTAGGAACCCTAGTTGGACAAGAATAAGCATAGGGAGGACAAAAATGACCTAGTTGTTCATCCAATGACACAAACACACCTATTGGATGCACAAGATTCATTAAAACCCTAATTGGACAAGAATAAGCTTAGGGAGACCGAAAATGACCTAATTGTTCATCCAATGACACAAACACACCAATTTGATGCACAAGATTGGTTAGAAACCCTAATTGGACAAGAATAAGCCTAGGGAGGTCGAAAATGACCAAAATGTTCATCCAATCACACAAACACGCCTATTGGATGCACAAGATTGGTTAGAAACCCTAATTGGACAAGAATAAGCCAAGGGATGACAAAAATGACCTAAATGTTCATCCAATGACACAAACACACCTATTGGATGCACAAGATTGGTTAAAAACCCTAACTAGAAAAGAATAAGCCTAGTGAGACTGAAAATGACCTAATTGTTCATCCAATGACACAAACACACCTATTGGATGCACAAGATTAGTTAGAAACCCTAATTGGACAGGAATAAGCCTAGGGAGCACGAAAATGTCCTAATTGTTCATCCAAAGACACAAATGAACTTATTTGACGCACAAGATTGGTTGAAAACCCTAATTGGACAAGAATAAGCTTAGGGAGACCGAAAATGACCTAATTACTCATCCAATGACTCAAACACACCTATTGGATGCACAAGACTGGTTAGAAACCCTAATCGGAGAAGAATAAGCCTAGGGAGGACGAAAATGACCTAATTGTTCATCCAATGACACAAACACACCTATTGGATGCACAACATTGGCTAGAAACCCTAATTGGACAAGAATAAGCCTGGGGAGGACGAAAATTACCTAATTGTTCATACAATGACACCAATGAACTTATTCAATGCACAAGATTGGTTGAAAACCCGAATTGGACAAGAATAACCCTAGGGAGGACAAAAATAACCTAAATGTTCATCCAATGCCACAAACACACCTATTGGATGCACAAGATTGGTTAGAAACCCTAATTGGACAAGAATAAGGCTAGGGAGGTCGTAAATGACCTAAATGTTCATCCAATGACACAAACACACGAAATGGATCCACAAGATTGGTTAGAAACCCTAATTGGACAGGAATAAGCCTAGGGAGGTCGTAAATGACCTAAATATTCATCCAATGAAACAAACACACGTATTGGATGCACAAGATTGGTTAGAAACCCTAATTGGACAAGAATAAGCCTAGGGAGGACGAAAATGACCTAATTGTTCATCCAATGACACCAATGAACTTATTCAATGCACAAGATTGGTTGAAAACCCGAATTGGACAAGAATAACCCTAGGGAGGACAAAAATAACCTAAATGTTCATCCAATGACACAAACACACCTATTGGATGCACAAGATTGGTTAGAAACCCTAATTGGACAAGAATAAGCCTAGGGAGGTCGTAAATGACCTAAATGTTCATCCAATGACAGAAACACACCAATTGGATCCACAAGATTGGTTAGAAACCCCAATTGAACAGGAATAAGCCTAGGGAGGTCGTAAATGACCTAAATATTCATCCAACGAAACAAACACACCTATTGGATGCACAAGTTTGGTTAGAAACCCTAATTGGACAAGAATGAGCCTATAGAGACCGAAAATGACCTAATGGTTTATCCATTGACACAAACACACCTATTGGATGCACAAGATTGGTAAGAAACCCAAATTGGACAAAAATAACCCGAGGGAGGGCGAAAATGACCTAAGTGTTCATCCAATGACACAAACACACCTATTGGATGCACAAGATTGGTTAGAAACCCTAATTGGACATGAATAAGCCTAGGGAGGTCAAAAATGACCTAAATGTTCATCCAATGACACAAACACACCAATTTGATGCACAAGATTGGTTAGGAACCCTAGTTGGACAAGAATAAGCATAGGGAGGAAGAAAATGACCTAGTTGTTCATCCAATGACACAAACACACTTATTGGATGCACAAGATTCATTAAAACCCTAATTGGACAAGAATGAGCCTAGGGAGACCGAAAATGACCTAATTGTTCTTCCAATGACACAAACACACCTGTTGGATGCACAAGATTGGTAAGAAACCCAAATTGGACAATAATAACCCGAGGGAGGGCGAAAATGACCTAAATGTTAATCCAATGACACAAACACACCTATTGGATGCACAAGATTCGTTAAAAACCCTAATTGGACAAGAATGAGCCTAGGGAGACCGAAAATGACCTAATGGTTCATCCAATGACACAAACACACCTATTGGATGCACAAGATTGGTAAGAAACCCAAATTGGACAAGGATAACCCGAGGGAGGGCGAAAATGACCTAAGTGTTCATCCAATGACACAAACACACGTATTGGATGCACAAGATTGGTTAGAAACCCTAATTGGACAAGAATAAGCCTAGGGAGGTCAAAAATGACCTAAATGTTCATCCAATGACACAAACACACCAATTTGATGCACAAGATTGGTTAGGAACCCTAGTTGGACAAGAATAAGCATAGGGAGGACAAAAATGACCTAGCTGTTCATCTAATGACACAAACACACGTATTGGATGCACAAGATTCATTAAAGCCCTAATTGGACAGGAATGAGCCTAGGGAGACCGAAAATGACCTAATTGTTCATCCAATGACACAAACACACCAATTTGATGCACAAGAGTGGTTAGAAACCCTAATTGGACAAGAATAAGCCTAGGGAGGTCGAAAATGACCAAAAGGATCATCCAATGACACAAACACGCCTATTGGATGCACAAGATTGGTTAGAAACCCTAATTGGACAAGAATAAGCCAAGGGATGACAAAAATGACCTAAATGTTCATCCAATGACACAAACACACCTATTGGATGCACAAGATTGGTTAAAAACCCTAACTAGAAAAGAATAAGCCTAGTGAGACTGAAAATGACCTAATTGTTCATCCAATGACACAAACACACCTATTGGATGCACAAGACTGGTTAGAAACCCTAATCGGAGAAGAATAAGCCTAGGGAGGACGAAAATGACCTAATTGTTCATCCAATGACACAAACACACCTATTGGATGCACAACATTGGCTAGAAACCCTAATTGGACAAGAATAAGCCTAGGGAGGACGAAAATTACCTAATTGTTCATACAATGACACCAATGAACTTATTCAATGCACAAGATTGGTTGAAAACCCGAATTGGACAAGAATAACCCTAGGGAGGACAAAAATAACCTAAATGTTCATCCAATGACACAAACACACCTATTGGATGCACAAGATTAGTTAGAAACCCTAATTGGACAAGAATAAGCCTAGGGAGGTCGTAAATGACCTAAATGTTCATCCAATGACACAAACACACGAAATGGATCCACAAGATTGGTTAGAAACCCTAATTGGACAGGAATAAGCCTAGGGAGGTCGTAAATGACCTAAATATTCATCCAATGAAACAAACACACGTATTGGATGCACAAGATTGGTTAGAAACCCTAATTGGACAAGAATAAGCCTAGGGAGGACGAAAATAACCTAATTGTTCATCCAATGACACCAATGAACTTATTCAATGCACAAGATTGGTTGAAAACCCTAATTGGACAAGAATAACCCTAGGAAGGACAAAAATGACCTAAATGTTCATCCAATGACACAAACACTCCTATTGGAGGCACAAAATTGGTTAGAAACCCTAACTAGAAAAGAATAAGCCTAGGGAGGATGAAAATGACCTAATTGTTCATCCAATGACACAAACACACCTATTGGATGCACAAGATTAGTTAGAAACCCTAATTGGATAGGAATAAGCCTAGGGAGCACGAAAATGTCCTCATTGTTCATCCAAAGACACAAATGAACTTATTTGACGCACAAGATTGGTTGAAAACCCTAATTGGACAAGAATAAGCTTAGGGAGACCGAAAATGACCTAATTACTCATCCAATGACTCAAACACACCTATTGGATGCACAAGACTGGTTAGAAACCCTAATCGGAGAAGAATAAGCCTAGGGAGGACGAAAATGACCTAATTGTTCATCCAATGACACAAACACACCTATTAGATGCACAACATTGGCTAGAAACCCTTATTGGACAAGAATAAGCCTGGGGAGGACGAAAATGACCTTATTGTTCATCCAAAGACACAAATGAACTTATTCGATGCACAAGATTGATCGAAACCCTAATTGGACAAAAACAAGCCTAGGGAGGACGAAAATGACCTAAATGTTCATCCAATGACACAAACACACCTATTGGATGCACAAGATTCGTCAAACACCCTAATTGGACAAGAATAAGCTTAGGGAGACCGAAAATGACCTAATTGTTCATCCAATGGCACAAACACACCTATTGGATGCACAAGATTGGTTACAAACCCTAATTGGACAAGAATAAGCCTAGGGAGGATGAAAATGATCTAATTGTTCATCCATTGACACGAACACACCTATAGGATGCTCAAGATTGGTTAGAAACCCTAATTGGACAAGAATAAGCCTAGGGAGGACGAAAATGACCTAATTGTTCATCCAATGACACAAATGAACTTATTCAATGCACAAGATTGGTTGAAAACCCTAATTGGACAAGAATAACCCTAGGGAAGACGAAAATGACCTAAATGTTCATCCAATGACACAAACACACCTATTGGATGCACAAGATTGGTTAGAAACCATAATTTGACAAGAATAAGCCTAGGGAGGACGAAAATGACCTTATTGTTCATCCAATGACACAAACACACCTATTGGACGCACAAAATTAGTTAGAAACCCTAATTGGACAAGAATAAGCTTAGGGAGGTCGAAAATGACGAAAATGTTCATCCAATGACACAAACACACCTATTGGATGCACAAGGTTGGTTAGGAACCCTAATTGGCCAAGAATAAGCCAAGGGATGATGAAAATGACCTAAATGTTCATCCAATGACACACACACCTATTGGATGCACAAGATTGGTTAAAAACCCTAATTGGAAAAGAATAAGCTTAGGGAGATCGAAAATGACCTAATTGTTCATCCAAGGACACAAACACACCTATTGGATGCACAAGATTCGTTAAAACCCTAATTAGACAGGAATGAGCCTAGGGAGACCGAAAATGACCTAATTATTCATCCAATGACACAAACAAACGTATTGGATGCACAAGATTGGTAAGAAACCCAATTTGGACAAGAATAAGCCGAGGGAGGACGAAAATGACCTAATTGTTCATCTAATGACACAAACACACCTATTGGATGCACAAGATTCGTTAAAACCCTAATTGGACAGGAATGAGCCTAGGGAGACCGAAAATGACCTAATTATTCATCCAATGACACAAACACACGTATTGGATGCACAAGATTGGTAAGAAACCCAAATTGGACAAGAATAAGCTGCGGGAGGACGAAAATGATCTAATTGTTCATCCAATGACACAAACACACCTATTGTATGCACATGATTGGTAAGAAAACCCAGATTGGACAAGAATCAGCCTAGGGAGGACGAAAATGACCTAATAGTTCATCCAATGACACAAATGAACTTATTCAATGCACAAGATTGGTTGAAAACCCTAATTGGACAACAATAACCCTAGGGAAGACGAAAATGACCTAAATGTTCATCCAATAACACAAACACACCTATTGGAGGCACAAGATTGGTTAGAATCCCTAATTTGACAAGAATGAGCCTAGAGAGACCGAAAATGCCCAAATTGTTCATCCAATGACACAAACACACCTATTGTATGCACAAGATTGGTAAGAAAACCCAGATTGGACAAGAATAAGCCGATGGAGGACGAAAATGACCTAACAGTTTATCCAATGACACAAATGAACTTATTCAATGCACAAGATTGGTTGAAAACCCTAATTGGACAAGAATAACCCTAGGGAAGACGAAAATGACCTAAATGTTCATCCAACAACACAAACACACCTATTGGAGGCACAAGATTGGTTAGAAACCGTAATTTGACAAGAAAAAGCCTAGGGAGGACGAAAATGACCTAATTGTTCATCCAATGACACAAACATACCTATTGGATACACAAGATTGGTTAGAAACCCTAATTGGACAAGAATAAGCCAAGGGATGATGAAAATGACCTAAATATTCATCCAATGACACAAACACACGTATTGGATGCACAAGATTGGTTAAAAACCCTAATTGGACAAGAATAAGCCTAGGGAGACCGAAAATGACCTAATTGTTCATCCAATTACACAAACATACCTATTGGATGCACAAGATTGGTTACAAACCCTAATTGGACAAGAATAAGCCTAGGGAGGACGAAAATGACCTTGTTGTTCATCCAAAGACACAAATGAACTTATTCGATCCACAAGATTGGTGGAAAACCCTAATTGGACAAAAATAAGCCTAGGGAGGACGAAAATGACCTAAATGTTCATCCAATGACACAAACACACCTATTGGATGCACAAGATTCGTTAAAAACCCTAATTCGACAAGAATGAGCCTAGAGAGACCGAAAATGCCCAAATTGTTCATCCAATGACACAAACACACCTATTGTATACACAAGATTGGTAAGAAAACCCAGATTGGACAAGAATAAGCCTAGGGAGGACGACAATGACCTAATAGTTCGTCCAATGACACAAATGAACTTATTCAATGCACAAGATTGGTTGAAAACCCTAATTGAACAAGAATAACCCTAGGGAAGACGAAAATGACCTAAATGTTCATCCAATAACACAAACACACCTATTGGAGGCACAAGATTGGTTAGAAACCCTAATTTGACAAGAATAAGCCTAGGGGGGACGAAAATGACGTAATTGTTCATCCAATGACACAAATGAACTTATTTAATGCACAAGATTGGTTGAAAACCCTAATTGGACATAAATAACCCTAGGGAGGACGAAAATGACCTAAATGTTCATCCAATGACACAAACACACCTATTGGATGCACAAGATTGGTTAGAGACCCTATTTGGACAAGAATAAGCCTAGGGAGGTCGAAAATGACCAAAATGTTCATCCAATGACACAAACACACCTTTTGAATGCACAAGATTCGTTAGAAACCCTAATTGGACAAGAATAAGCCAAGGGATGATGAAAATGACCTAAATATTCATCCAATGACACAAACACACCTATTGGATGCACAAGATTGGTTAAAAACCCTAATTGGACAAGAATAAGCCTAGGGCGACCGAAAATGACCTAATTGTTCATCCAATTACACAAACATACCTATTGGATGCACAAGATTGGTTACAAACCCTAATTGGACAAGAATAAGCCTAGGGAGGACGAAAATGACCTTATTGTTCATCCAAAGACACAAATAAACTTATTCGATCCACAAGATTGGTGGAAAACCCTAATTGGACAAAAATAAGCCTAGGGAGAACGAAAATGACCTAAATGTTCATCCAATGACACAAACACACCTATTGGATGCACAAGATTCGTTAAAAACCCTAATTCGACAAGAATGAGCCTAGAGAGACCGAAACTGCCCAAATTGTTCATCCAATGACACAAACACACCTATTGTATACACAAGATTGGTAAGAAAACCCAGATTGGACAAGAATAAGCCGATGGAGGACGAAAATGACCTAACAGTTCATCCAATGACACAAATGAATTTATTCAATGCACAAGATTGGTTGAAAACCCTAATTGGACAAGAATAACCCTAGGGAAGACGAAAATGACCTAAATGTTCATCCAACAACACAAACACACCTATTGGAGGCACAAGATTGGTTAGAAACCCTAATTTGACAAGAATAAGCCTAGGGAGGACGAAAATGACCTAATTGTTCATCCAATGACACAAACATACCTATTGGATACACAAGATTGGTTAGAAACCCTAATTGGACAAGAATAAGCCAAGGGATGATGAAAATGACCTAAATATTCATCCAATGACACAAACACACGTATTGGATGCACAAGATTGGTTAAAAACCCTAATTGGACAAGAATAAGCCTAGGGAGACCGAAAATGACCTAATTGTTCATCCAATTACACAAACATACCTATTGGATGCACAAGATTGGTTACAAACCCTAATTGGACAAGAATAAGCCTAGGGAGGACGAAAATGACGTTATTGTTCATCCAAAGACACAAATGAACTTATTCGATCCACAAGATTGGTGGAAAACCCTAATTGGACAAAAATAAGCCTAGGGAGGACGAAAATGACCTAAATGTTCATCCAATGACACAAACACACCTATTGGATGCACAAGATTCGTTAAAAACCCTAATTCGACAAGAATGAGCCTAGAGAGACCGAAAATGCCCAAATTGTTCATCCAATGACACAAACACACCTATTGTATACACAAGATTGGTAAGAAAACCCAGATTGGACAAGAATAAGCCTAGGGAGGACGACAATGACCTAATAGTTCGTCCAATGACACAAATGGACTTATTCAATGCACAAGATTGGTTGAAAACCCTAATTGGACAAGAATAACCCTAGGGAAGACGAGAATGACCTAAATGTTCATCCAATAACACAAACACACCTATTGGAGGCACAAGATTGGTTAGAAACCCTAATTTGACAAGAATAAGCCTAGGGGGGACGAAAATGACGTAATTGTTCATCCAATGACACAAATGAACTTATTTAATGCACAAGATTGGTTGAAAACCCTAATTGGACATAAATAACCCTAGGGAGGACGAAAATGACCTAAATGTTCATCCAATGACACAAACACACCTATTGGATGCACAAGATTGGTTAGAGACCCTATTTGGACAAGAATAAGCCTAGCGAGGTCGAAAATGACCAAAATGTTCCTCCAATGACACAAACACACCTTTTGAATGCACAAGATTCGTTAGAAACCCTAATTGGACAAGAATAAGCCAAGGGATGATGAAAATGACCTAAATATTCATCCAATGACACAAACACACCTATTGGATGCACAAGATTGGTTAAAAACCCTAATTGGACAAGAATAAGCCTAGGGCGACCGAAAATGACCTAATTGTTCATCCAATTACACAAACATACCTATTGGATGCACAAGATTGGTTACAAACCCTAATTGGACAAGAATAAGCCTAGGGAGGACGAAAATGACCTTATTGTTCATCCAAAGACACAAATGAACTTATTCGATGCACAAGATTGGTCGAAAACCCTAATTGGACAAAAATAAGCCAAGGGAGGACGAAAATGACCAAAATGTTCATCCAATGACACAAACACACCTATAGGATCCACAAGATTCGTTAAAAACCCTAATTGGACAAGAATGAGCCTAGAGAGACCGAAAATGCCCAAATTGTTCATCCAATGACACAAACACACCTATTGTATGCACAAGATTGGTAAGAAAACCCAGATTGGACAAGAATAAGCCTAGGGAGGACGAAAATGACCTAATAGTTCATCCAATGACACAAATGAACTTATTCAATGCACAAGATTGGTTGAAAACCCTAGTTGGACAAGAATAACCCTAGGGAAGACGAAAATGACCTAAATGTTCATCCAATAACACAAACACACCTATTGGAGGCACAAGATTGGTTAGAAACCCTAATTTGACAAGAATAAGCCTACGGGGGACGAAAATGACCTAATTGTTCATCCAATGACACAAATGAACTTATTCAATGCACAAAATTGGTTGAAAACGCTAATTGGACA